>JADKLZ010019686.1:5585840-5657546 GCA_021533235.1 Biomphalaria straminea | reverse complement strand
ATATATGATTATATATATGGCTCCTTCTGTCTCGGAAGACAATGGATACGCCGAGATGAGTCACTGGCTTTGGCCACGTCTTGAGACAGGGCAGAATCTAGAGTGGTTGATCAAGCCAATTCTGGATCGGCATAGTTTGCCAGTTCGTGCATTTACATTCTTCAGTTTTAGGGCTAACTGACAGCAGGGCAGCTTTCTTTTTCATTCTCTTGGCCGATGCAGCTTCATTTCTTTTGCGTTCAGCAAAGTTTGTACCAGCAAGCACAGTCTCTCTCCATGCTGTTCGGTCTTGGGCTATCTCCTCCCACATACTTTGGTCGATGCCCGTTGCCTTCATGTCTCGCTTGCAGACATCTCTGTAAGTTAATCTTGGGCGGCCCTTGGGTCTGGCTCCCTCTGCTAGCTCAGCGTACAGGATGTCTTTCGGGACTCTTCCATCTGGCATGCGCGTGACATGACCCAGCCAGCGTAGTCTTCTCTGTTGAAGGAGAGCATAGATGCTGTGCATGTTGGCCCGTGTCAAAACGTCCTGGTTGGTGACACGATCCCTCCAGGAGATGCACATTATGCGTCGCAGGCAACGTAGGAGGAAGCTATTTAATCTGTGTTCTTGTCGCATGTAAGTTGCCCAGCTCTCACTACCATAGAGGAGTGTGCTTAGGACGCAGGCATTGTAGACAAGGATTTTTGTTGCCGTGGTCAATTTGGTGTTTGCCCACACACGCTTAGAGAGTTTTGCCATTGCTGCAGATGCCTTCCCTATTCTTTTTGTAAGCTCATTGTCTAAGTCAAGGTTGCTGGCTATTGTTGTTCCCAAGTATGTGAACTCTTGAACCCCCGTGAGTGTGTGATTTCCGATGTATATCACTGGTGTTTCTGAAACATCTTGTGCCAGGATTTCAGTCTTGGAGAGACTAATTGTAAGTCCAAACTCCTGACAAGCAGCTGCCAGTGCATTCACAAGCCTCTGCAATCCTTATTGTGAATGAGATATGAGTGTGGCATCGTCGGCAAACAGCAGTTCTCTAATCAAGATACGCCGTCTCTTCGTTTTGGTTTTAAGGCGTGCTAGGTTAAAAAGCTTTCCATCAGATCTACTGTGGATATATACTCCATCTTCCAGGGATTTGAAAGCGCTGGTGAGTACAACCGAAAAGAAGATGCCAAATAGTGTTGGAGCCAGAACACATCCTTGTTTTACTCCGCTCTTAATGGAGAATGGCCTGGAGGCGGAACTTTCAAATTGTAAGGTGCCCCGCATATTTTCATGAAATGCTGACACTAGTTTCCGTATTATTTCAAATAAAAAAAAGAATAATGTATTCATTATCTGTGAATCAAAACACATATTATATCAAAATTTGTCAAAACCATTGGAGTTTCCCTTTAAGCTATGTGGTCCAAATTCTTAATCGGAAAATATTTTCTAATTATACTTTCTTGATTCTCTAGAAAAAGGGTTTTCTTTCTTTGCCACTAATACTAATAGATAGAATAATATAATTAATGATAGCGTGTCATATGAACAAATCGCTGGTGTGCTCATGGTGTTGCTGTTAGACTCATGAAAGAACGATTTTATGAAAGTGTGACGGCGAAAATCTTTGCCATCTCTCTGAAAATACAAACACTAGAGGCGCAGCACAAAATGGTTGCCAGCTGTTTGTGAATACACGCATAACTTTCATTTCTTGACTTTCTTATTGGCAGATGTACTCAAAAAAGTAAACTAAGCACAAAAGTATCTTCAAATTAAAGTGTTAATTATTTTCAAAGTGGTGGCTAAGCTCGAGCACTTAAACATTTACTCTACGAAATATGTGAAAAGTTAGCTCAAAATGTTATTAAGATAACTTTTCTCAAATCAAACTAGCATGTTAATGAAAAAGAAAAATACGTTTTAACAATATGAAAATATCAGGAAAGTATTCTTAAGATTTACTATTCAAATAGAGAGCAAGAAGTTAATACTGAGTGCATCAATCTCTTTTATATTGGGCCTGACGGCAAGATATGTGAACAGAAATACTAAAACTAGAATACTAGAATGCAGCAAAGTTTTGAAAGTCAACAACGAATGTCTACCAGCCTTTGAATTAAACCTTTAACTGTTTCTTGCCAAGTGCATGTTTACAAGGCGTCATGTGAAAAGTAGCTTTGCAAAACTAAATTTAACTAACAACGTTCTCTCATTAAAACATCAACTAACAACGTTCTCTCATTAAAACATCAACTAACAATGTTCTCTCATTAAAACATCAACTAACAACGTTCTCTCATTCAAACATTAACTAATATCGGTCTCTTATTAAACATCAACCAAAAACGTTCTCTCATTAAAACATTAATTAACAACTATTTTTTGAAATCAAATCGAGCAATTCTGCCCATTGAAAACGAAATCGCAAGATATATTGAGTTTAAAGTGTTTTTTTTATAAGTTTTTCTAATTTGAAATCCTGAAAAGGAAATTTAAATATTTAATTTCTAAAGTTATTGTAAACTTTTATATGTAAAAAAATTCTTTAAAAAGTTTTGTACCTATCAATATACTTTTCATTAAGTTGCATTTTTCATTAGTTGTCCTCATGAAACTACCACTGTATGTGATTATAATGTTAAAAGTTTCCATTCAGAGCTGTTTAAAGTTTACTCAGGAAAGCATGCTCAGTTGGTTTTTAATTTCTTTCTATTTAAAAAATCGTAGATGTTAATGTATGTAATGATTAACGATAATATGTAAGAGAAAAAACATAATCAATACTCATTTAAACTTTGTGTAGCAGCAATTAACGAACAACAACTGAACAACGATAGTTTTTTATTTGAAGAATAAGTGGAACGCTGGGGGGGGTGACACCCTGATTTTACCGCACCGGGTGACACCCACCCTAGTGACGCCTCTGTATAATAGTATAATTATAAACTTACAGCTTTATGTAAATTATTCTTAAGATTATGTCCATGTAGTCTAGATCATCTATTCTCTTAAATTTATAATCTAGCTGTAAGCATCTTGTAACTGTTAGTGAATTATGAGTGAATCCTTCTACAGAAGATAAAAGCATTGATGGTTTTGTTCAATACGTCGCGATGCCAATTATTGATGCAGGTAAGCTACTTAATAGTTGTATTTTTTTTTAAAAAAGCATAATCATTTTAAGAAATCTGGATTATATATCTATAATATAAAGCATAAAGTAATGCGTATGTATGTATGTATGTATCATGGGCTTATACAATATAACCTAGATAGTAAGGCGTATGTATAGGCCTACATGTATGTTACGAATAGAAAACCAAAAACCGTTTGACCAATCTTGATAAAACTTGGCAGAAATGTTCCTTGGGTGCTAACCGGGACCGTAGTGTATGTATTGTAGCCCTTAAACAATCTTAAGACCCTCAAAAATAAAAGTTAACCAAGTCTACAAAAGCTTATAAGTTCATCGATCTAGGCCATGTTTACCATGTTTACATGATAAAAGATCGAAAGGTTCTAGATCTAATTATAAGAACTGCACTTTGCGCAGATATTTTTTTAATTTGACACATGAAAATACGAAATATAGTCCATTGATATTATTATTTAATAAAATTAACTTTCAACATATTTTAATTTTTAAATGAAATTTAACAAATAGTCCAAAACGTTATATCATACTTTACATAAAAATCAGATGTGAAACCTTACTTTTAGCGGCATGTATTTAAACGCTGCATTGATTTTTTAACAAGGTCTTTATCGAATCTATGAAATAGTAGCTAGCATCGTAACATCAGGAGGCAGTGGCGTAGCTAGAGTTTACGACGCCTGGTGCGGTCGCTCATCTTAATGCCTCCCCTTCGAAAAAAAACCAACTAACTAAATAATAACATTACAAAACCTTACTTTTTTATTCAAAATAATATGTATTCATTAATCAAATATTGTTAATTTAAAAAAATCACTTTTAGATAAACATACTACAAGTGAATTTTACGCGCTTTCTGGCAAAAGTATCAATAATTTTATCGAAATCAATTTTTTTCCACAAGTACTTCATCAATTAACAATATGACCAAATTATTGAGTCTTAAATTTGTCATGGTTTATCGCAAGTTATTCTTGATCAGTTTAAGTTTGGAAAAAACTTTTCTCGCAAGTAGCGACGCTTACCGCAAGTCAAAAATATGCGAATCATGATGACGATATTCGGGTCTGAATCATGAAACTGATAATTTTTTTTATAAAATTTAAGAGCGCAACAGGTCCTTGTTTTGGAAGTTCGGAGACTTATGATGAAACTGTGACAAATCGTTGGAGCCTCTTTCGTTCCAGCAGAAATTCGTTTTTATCAATGTCGCTAGGAGTACTATCGAGATTGATTTCGACCTGAGGATTTAATAGCTGGGAAGGCGACAAACATTCATATCTATCTGGTACATCATGAAGTTGCTCGATTCGGGTGATTATTTCTTGAACAATCCTGTCCAAGGTAGAATAAATTTCCTTTCGTAGCTCTTATTTGTGTGTAAGTACAGAGTCATCACTTTTCTCACCAGGCATCTTTTTCTTATGGCCAATATGTTTTTGAGGTTCTGTACTGATTCTCAGATCTGAGCACACGCTTTCGGTAAAGATTATGCTGGCTTCAGCGATGTCCTCTCGATGACTACTTAAAAATGTCTCTAATGTTTTTAGTTTGAGTGAGCAGTCCTTGTTTTTGAAGGTAGACTTGCGCATCATTAATTTCAGTTAATACAGGAGCTCAAAATCCAAGATAGGTGAAAAAATTAAAAGACTGAATAGCAACTAATAATCCACCTGCTTCAGATCTAGTCGATGAATTTTCATCTCTGCTTGTTAATGTCTCTAGAGTTTCTATAATTTTAGAAAATGTATCCCTAACCATCTTGACGGCTTCTCCTCTGGCGCTCATGCGGGTGTCAACTAAACGTTTAAGACTAGTTCCGTTTATTTCATGAGGATATCCCAGCGGTGTGTTGAAGTTGAGAAAAAGGCGTGTAAACGGTCTAGTGTACCAAAAAATGTTACCGAATTGACTTCAGCTTCAGCAGCTCGAATTAATGCTAAATTAAGAGAATGGTTTGAGCAGGCAATAAATAGTGCTTTGGGATTGATTTCTAGAATACGATTTTGGACACTGTAGTCTTGACCTTTCATGATCACAGCATTATCATAGCTTAGACCCCCCACAGTCCATTATGTCTAAGCCATCCAAACGCAGTTTCTCTAGAATCATCTCAGCGATTTCGGCAGCATGGTTGTCCTTTGTGTAGATAAAGTTAATAGAAGACTTACAAACCTGCACGCCATCATCATCTATGACAACGTACCGTAAAATTTGGGAAGTTTTATCCAGCTTTGAGATGTCAGGTGTACTGTAAAAAATAATAGAGAAATATTTGGAATATTTTTTACTTGCTGTATGATTTGTTTTTTAACGTGATTCCCTAATATTGTAATAAATTCATTTTGTATTTGTGGAGACAGGTATGTATTCTGTCTGGAACAAAGATTAGTTCGAAGCACATGCTCACTCAAGAGTGGATCTCACTTTGATAGTAATTTTCCTAACTCCAAAAAATTGTCTTGATTTTGCCCTTCCAACACTTCTTCAGCTCGCTCGTGTTGCCCACGAAGTGCCAGATTTTGCTTTGAGAGAAAACGGATGATCTCTAAGATTCTCTTCAGGTAGTCTCTCCAGGTTTTAATCTCTTGTAGAATCAAATCTTGGGCCTTGTTGCCAGTACTGTTCCCTACTCTCAGGCGCACTGTCTTGAGGGCATTTGTCCAATAGATCGCGCTTTTCATATTACTCTAAATGAAAGCCTGGTCAAGAGGCTGTACTGGGGTGGATAGCGTGAGGCATGATACAGTATTATAAAATATTTTCTGTACATAGTACAGACGTTTTGAGGAGGGGCTTATGGCTTTCATGACCGTCAACTAAGAGAATAATAGGTTTTTAGCCATGAATAGAATATGGATCTTGTTAACCAACATTTTTCAGAAATTTGTAATAAGGCATCAGGGAAGTCTTCCAGTACATTTTTACAGGGACTAATTTTGTAGGGATAACTTAATAAAGGAGAGGTATACAGTTTACTGCACTTATACACGTTCGCACCGTCACCTGTTTTACAGCCTGAGATGTTTACTGACTTTACAAGCAATAACCCCGCCCGACTTTACGGGTCAAATATAAATCCATTTTCATCAGCGATGAAGATGCTGGTTGGATCATTTAATACACAAAGTTCAATGCTGTTGATCTAGTCTTGAAGCTCTGGGAACCATTTTTCTACATCAGTATGTGAAATAACGTCTCTTTTCTTGCATAGACTACAGGGGTTCATAAAACCAGTTCTGTGTGTCTTTTTATATAAACCATTCAGATATTGTTTTGTGGGTGTCTTATGAAGGCTTTGAACAGCAGGATCCTCTGGAAGCTACTATAAAGACCTTTAGTGTCTCTCGAGCTTCAGAATGATTTGATTTTGATTTTAGGCACATCGGCACAGTTTAGGCCATGTCGTGCCCGCAGTCCCTTTAGGACTACTCTCCTTCTACAAAAACAAAGGCCAAAGTCCATACAATTAAATCATTAAAATCAAGGTCTATTTACAGTTAAAATAGTAAAGGTAGTAAAAAATTAAAAATTTGGTAAAATCTAATGTAAATAGTACATGTCCACAAACTCACAATTCAGATCCTCGCAGAAAACCCCACCTCCCGGATGAAGCCCAGTATCTTCCCAGGGTCAACACTATCGAACAGTGTTTGTAAGTCAGTGGTTCTCAAATACTTCTCCCTGACATCCTGGTATCTGGGGCAGTCAATAAGGATATGTTCCGCTGTGAGGCAAGAGTCACAATACTCACAAAGTGGAGGCTTCTCTCTCTTCAGCACAAAAGAGTGTGTGGTGTAGGTGTGGCCAATTCTAAGTCTAGACATGGTCGTGCTACCACGCCTTGTCAGACCCTTAGATGTGGGCCGCCACCTGACATCAGCCACAATCTGCTGAGTTTGTTGTGAGTCTCAGCCTCCCATCGGTCCTGCCACTCTCGAAAGGCGGCAGAGGCAATACTTTGTCTCAGGTCCGAGTAGGGAATTTGGGTTCCTGACACTGTTTGATTTAGGGCTCTCTTTGCTTCTCTGTCTGCAGCTTCGTTTCCTCTATGCCTACATGGGAGGGGACCCAGATGAAGGTGACATCCCTATGATCGGCTGCTATTTGGTCCAGCAGCTTTAGGCACTTATGTACCAATGGAATGTCATTCTTCATCCGCCCCAAAGCTTGAAATGCAGATTTGGAGTCGGAGCAGATTATAAATTTTCTCCTTTCTGATGCTTTAACGGCCATAAGTGCAAGCGACAGTGCATGCAATTCGGACATAAAGATGGAGCATCCATCAGGGAGATTACGGGAGATAGTTTTGTTCCGAAAGGAGCAGGCACACGCGACCTTTCCTTCCATTTTGGATCCGTCAGTGTAAATGGTGCCACATTCTCCGTAGCTCTCCCGTAGTTCTCTAAAGTGGACTTGTAGTATGCTTGGGTCTGTATTTTCTTTTTTGAAGTTAAGGAGGGATAAATTTAATTTGGGTTTATTCATTAGCCAAGGAGGATTTTGTGGGGTTTCTATTTTAGAAATCTGTCAGTCGGTGGAGCTAAATTTTGGTTGGATTCTCTCATTCGAAGTCCCAACGGCTGTATGACTTTAGGCCTTCGAATGTATAGTACTGTGACAAGTAGGTCAAAGATGGTGGCCGTTTAGGTGTCTAGGGGGTTTAGATAATTTGAGGACCTTGACTTGCACATAAACTAACAGGCACAGCGTTATAAATGCAGGCAACAAATACTTTTTATGTAAATATATGTACAGTTTAATAATAAAAATGAAAATAAG
This sequence comes from Biomphalaria straminea, assembly GCA_021533235.1. NCBI lineage: Eukaryota > Metazoa > Mollusca > Gastropoda > Planorbidae > Biomphalaria > Biomphalaria straminea. The sequence continues at coordinate 5,649,630 of JADKLZ010019686.1, read as the reverse complement.
TAAAGGGCAAAATGCTGTACAGTGTTAGGGCGGGGCCTAATTATTTACATAAATGGGACTATCATCATAAGATATGAGAACCAAGTGGTCTAAGTGTCATTAGGCTGGTTGCTTAGCTTTAAGTCCTATGCAGCTCTGACAAGACTGGTATGGCTGATGCTGAGTTGTCTGTGGGTGGGCTGGCGTGATCGATCCTAGCGCACGGGACAGTCCAACTATACGTAGCTGCAGGGACGAGTCTTCTGGCAAGCGGTTGTTGGTCGGACTCTTCTGATGTGTAGTAAGTAAGGCTGGTATCTTCAGATCTGGTGTCAGCAGACTGGTAACAGCGTTACGTAGATAGGGCTTCCAAGAGGATGTAGCCTGTAATATAAGCTGCAACGAGATTCGTAGATCGGCTTAGCCATAATGATGACACTGGGAGGTAGACGGCTTTTCGTGAAGGACATCTTCAGAATGAGATTATAGTTTCACAACAGCAAAGGGAGTTAATCAATTAAATATTATATCTCATCAGGGGAGACAATAATAATAATAGTAGTAAAGTCCCACAAGGGCGATAACACATAGTTATATAATATTTGATGTGAAGAAACTATAACTTAGTTTCACAAATACTAAAGGGCGCTAACACATATATATATCGTATCTCATCAGGGGAGAATACAATACTAGTGATAGTGGAGAAGTCCACGAACGGGAGTAACAATTAGTCAACAGTGATATACACCCGCCAAGGTGAGATCATCACGAGTAGCTAAGATAACGAGATGAAAGGGGAAGGGGGGGAGATGGCTAATGGTCAGTGACCAGGTGGCTATTGTTTACATCTGGCCGTGTGGTCTGAACAATAGAGTACGTTTGAATGGAGACAGCGCCCGGTCAAGGGACACGATCTCTTGAAGTCAAAATTCAAAACAAGGGGAAATAATTCAAGTCTATCCTGAGCGTAGGGTCAGTGCGCCATTTAAAATCAAGGCGATCAACCGAGATAAGATAATGATAGGATAAGACAAATAAGATAATGTTTACATGGTTTTACCTAAGTAATAAGTCTGGCCAATCGGCCGATAAAATAGAATATAGAAATAGTTACGGCATTCCTTGTCACGGAATGAGTGTAAATATATACTTGGTAATAATACGTGTTAGATAAATATTATGACAGTTCCCGGTCAAGGAATTTATCTATAATAATATTGAGGGCTCGTGGCGAGTGGTAATTTATCAGCGATAAATTAATAATAGTTAAAGAGCTAAATACATGTGGCAAGAATTATAGTGAATTCTAGTCCAGATAAAGTGGATGACTTTGACTATCTAGTCGTACAAGTCATGATAATAAAATATGATACATAAAGTGACTACTTACATAATCCAAAATAAGAATTACACAAATATGTACACAAATATAATGCACTAAATAAATGCACAAATATATAAATACACATAGTAAGAGGCCATTAAGCATAAACCACATAGCTTACCACCGAATCCAAGTAAAGAATTATATAAGGATGAGTAAATGTAGAGCTCAAGCAGAGATGTGAATCCTTCCTCTCTGCTCCTCAGAATGAGAATAAGCCTATTCGCTATGTCTAGTTAAAAAGGCTAAGGTGGACAGGAAATGGGATGGGCTAGCTATTATGCATATCCTGTCGCGTGGTCAGAGTGCACAATAGACTAGGGACCCACCTTGGGAGGGGCATGACCTGTGGTGGCGCGAGTTATCTCTTTGAACAAAGATAAAGCCGAAGATCTCGTAAGCCAAGGAATAATTCACACAGGATGGGCCCAACGTGGAGATAAGACAGTCGTGCTAAACATAGTTGAATGTTTGAACTATCCCCGGTCAAGGGCAGATTAGCGCCAAGTGGCCTTTGTTGATAGCTTGACTAGACAAGTGTTAGCTTAAGAAAGCCCAAGATGACGTCGAAGTCTGGCGAGAGGTAAGGGGGGAGGTGGTAATAGGGCCTTTTGTTGTAGGTGTGTCAAATTTACGTGAATAAAATGGAACACAAAAATAAATTAATTAAATGCCTTTTACTGAGTGATACCATAAGTGGGCGAAATTTATTTTTGTCACAAGTACAACATTTGTAGGATTGAATATGGAGTCGAAAGCGGGGTTCGTGGGGTTGGATTTTAGCTTGACTATTAACTGCATTGCAAGCTTTTTCATTCTTATGTCTATGGGGAGTTCTCCAGCTTCTACATGGAGATTTGGAATTGGTGATGTACGAAACGCGCCGAGACAGAGACGCAGGGCAGCATTTTGTATTGGTTCCAGTATTTTTAGATTAGACTCCTTGCTGCTCCATATATTATGGATCCATGATCCAACTTGTATCGGATTAAACACCGATATAGCAGCAGCAAGGTGTCTCTGTCAGCCCGTATGGCTGAGTACTCTATTTTTCCCTAAGTTCCTTAATGTGGGGGAGAAAATTAAATTTGGGATCAAGGGTGAGGCCTAAAAAGTTTGTAGTTTTTACAACACGGATTTTCTTTTTGTTTATAAATAGTTCAGGATCTGGGTGGAGCCCCCTTAAATTACAAAAATGCATACTAACTGTTTTGGAGTCCGAAAATTTATAACCATTGTCATTTGCCCAATTTTGAATTTTGTTTAAACTTAACTGTAACTTTCTAACTTCTAACTTTCTGTAACATTATACCAAACAAAACATTATTACTATAAAGAGAAACAAAATGTTCATTCACACCAGACTCACTCACAATTTACATGTCAAAAGTTCACATCAGATTGTTTCTGTTTAATGATTTAAATCCTTCCACCGATGTGTCCTGAAAATGGTATATTGATTAATAATAAGGATTTCACAGTTGAGGAAGTCTCAGCAGCTCTCTCGAAAACTCACAACTGGACTGCCCCTGGGCCTGACAATATACACAACTATTGGTTGAAACAACTGACAGCCATACATATACCACTAACATCAAGTTTCAACGTGTTAATATCAGAGCCATCTTCAATGCTGATAGAACTCACTGAAGGTAGAACATCTCTCCTCTCCAAAAAAGGTGACCCGAATCAACCATCAAACTATCGCCCTATCACTTGTCTGTCAGTTGTGTATAAATTATTAACTTCACTATTAAGAAATAAAATGTATAAATTTTGCTCTGTCCATAAACTACTTGCAGAGGAACAACAAGGTTGCATTGAAGAGTCGATGGGCTGTAAATTACAGCTAACTATTGATGGTATTATATTGCACCAAGCTTATAAAAGAAAAAGAAATTTGCACATGTGCTACATCGACTACAAAAAAGCATTCGATTCAGTTCCGCATGATTGGCTGTTGAAAACCTTGGACATTCACAGAATAAACCCAAGAATAAAACAATTACTGAGGGTCTGTATGGAGAATTGGAAGATAGGCCTACACCTCAATCGCCATACTCTAGGCTCGGTGCACATTAGAAGAGGTATATACCAAGGTGACTCACTATCTCCGCTCTGGTTCTGCCTAGCTATTAATCCACTATCTAAATTACTCCATAGCACTACAAACGGCTTTAGGGTTGACACTAAATGTACAAAATATGTTTCTCACTTGTTATACATGGATGATTTAAAGCTATATGCTGAGAACGAGCAAAAGTTGCACACCTTAATCAAAACAGTAAAACGCTTTAGTGACGACATCTGCATGTCCTTTGGCTTGGATAAGTGCGGTATCATAAGCGTAAAAAAGGGCAAGGCAGCCAGCACTAACACTGCATGTGAAGGGATCGAGGAACTGGACTCTGCCTCCCTTTATAAATATCTTGGAATAAACCAGAATGCCAAGATAAACCATAAAAAATTAAAAGAGGACTTTCTTGGTAAATACAAGCAAAGAGTTAATAAAATTCTCAACACAAAACTGTCTGGCGGTAACCTCATCACTGCAATTAATAGTTGGGCCGTCCCAGTGCTCCTATACACTTTCGGTGTCATCAAATGGACTGACACCGACCTACATGACATTGACAGGCTCACGAGGAAATTATTAACCAAATTTCGATGTTTACACCCCAAGTCCTCCACTATAAGATTATACCTGCCCAGGAAGGATGGAGGCCGTGGATTGCAGAACATCTTCAAACTGTGCAAGACGCAAGTATCAAAAATACGATCAAAACTGCACGCCTCCAGAAACGAACTAGTTTCCTTCTTACGCAAATACGACTCCGAAGCGACCCCTCTGAACCTACACAATGTTGATGTTAATGTCGGTCTGGACAACGCAGAGCATGAGATTCGTCAATGGGAAGAAAAAACACTCCATGGAAAATTCCCAGCTTTATTACATGGGGACAACATCGACAAGACTGCTTCCTTAGCATGGCTCAAAGCAGGCCATCTCTACCCTGAAACTGAAGGCTTTGTTACAGCAATACAGGACAGAGTAATTAGGACAAAAAATTACGAGAAACATATCCTAAAACTCAATATTGTTGACAAATGCCGAAAATGTGGAAATGTTGGCGAGTCAATTGAACACATAATGGCAGGATGTTCAGCCCTATCGGAATCTGCCTACCTAGGCCGCCATAACCAAGTTGCAAAGCTAATACACCAACACTTGGCTTTGACACACAATTTGATCGGGAAGGATACTCCTCCTTATTACAAATACTCGCCACAAGAGGTTCTCGAGTCTACTGATTATCTGCTGTACTGGGATAGACCAATTTTGACCGATAAAACAGTGGATTTTAATCGACCTGATCTGCTGCTCATCGATAAAAAGGAAAAAGCCGCTATCATCATCGACATTGCTGTACCACTATCTCACAACGTAAGAAAAACTGAGTTAGAAAAACAACGAAAATATGGGAACCTAGGCTTGGAGATTAAGCGTCTATGGAAGCTTTCTAAGACAACAATATACCCCATTGTTATATCAACCGAGGGGATAATAACAACTGACCTCACAGATACCTTCAAGGCCCTTGGCATTCCTAGGAACATTCTAGTTGCCTGTCAGAGGGCGGTACTGCTGCAGACCTGCCACATCACCAGAAAATTCCTCAGTGGAAACTGATAAAGGGACTACGATGAATTTTGTTTCCTTTTATGAAACTCGACCCTGGCTGCGCCAGAGAAAGAATACTCGTTCTTTTATCATAATAATAATAATAATGTTGATGTTAATATCGGACTGGACGACGCAGGGCATGAGATTCGTCAATGGGAAGAAAAAACACTCCACGGAAAATTCCCGGCTTTATTACATGGGGACAACATTGACAAGACCGCTTCCTTAGCGTGGCTCAAAGCAGGTCATCTCTACCCTGAAACTGAAGGCTTTGTTACAGCAATACAGGACAGAGTAATTAGGACAAAAAATTACGAGAAACATATCCTAAAACTCAATATTGTTGACAAATGCCGAAAATGTGGAAATGTTGGTGAGTCAATTGAACACATAATGGCAGGATGTTCAGCCCTATCGGAATCTGCCTACTTAGGTCGCCATAACCAAGTTGCAAAGCTAATACACCAGCACTTGGCTTTGACACACAATTTGATCGGGAAGGATACTCCTCCTTATTACAAATACTCACCACAAGAGGTTCTCGAATCTACTGATTATCTGCTGTACTGGGATAGACCTATTTTGACCGACAAAACAGTTGATTTTAATCGCCCTGATCTGCTGCTCATCGATAAAAAGGAAAAAATCGCTACCATTATCGACATTGCAGTACCACTATCTCACAACTTAAGAAAAACTGAGTTAGAAAAACAACGAAAATATGGGAACCTAGGCTTGGAGATTAAGCGTCTATGGAAGCTTTCTAAAACAACAATATACCCCATTGTCATATCAACCGAGGGGATAATAACAACTGACCTCACAGATACCTTCAAGGCCCTTGGCATTCCCAGGAACATTCTCGTTGCCTGTCAGAGGGCGGTACTGCTGCAGACCTGCCACATCACCAGAAAATTCCTCAGTGGAAACTGATAAAGGGACTACAATGAATTTTGTTTCCCTTTAACGAAACTCGACCCTGGCTGCGCCAGAGAAAGAATACTCGTTCTTTTATCATAATAATAATACACCAGCACTTGGCTTTGACGCACAATTTGATCGGGAAGGATACTCCTCCTTATTACAAATACTCACCACAAGAGGTTCTCGAGTCTACTGATCACCTACTGTACTATGATAGGCCTATTTTGACCGACAAAACTGTAGATTTTAATCGCCCTGATCTGTTGCTTATCGATAAAAAAGAAAAAGCCGCTGTCATAATTGACATTGCCGTACCACTATCTCATAACTTAAGAAAAACTGAGCTTGAAAAACAGCGAAAGTATGTGAACCTAGGCTTGGAGATTAAGCGTTTATGGAAGTTATCTAAAATAACAATATACCCCATTGTCATATCAACCGAGGGGATAATAACAACTGACCTCACAGATACCTTCAAGGCTCTGGGCATTCCTAGGAACATTCTCGTTGCCTGTCAGAGGGCGGTACTGCTGCAGACCTGCCACATCACCAGAAAATTCCTCAGTGGAAACTGATAAAGGGAATACGATGAATTTTGTCTCCCTTTAACGAAACTCGACCTTGGCTCCGCCAGAGAAAGAATACTCGTTCTTTTCTAACATAATAATAATAATAATAATCTTTATTGTCCATAAGGAAATTTGTCTTACAATTTGTGCATTATACCAAACAAAACATTATAACTATAAAGAGAAACAGAATGTTCATTCACACCAGACTCACACACAATTTACATGTCAAAAGATTACATCAGATTGTTACTGTTTAATGATTTAATTGCCAGAGGAACAAAAGAGTTTTTGTGTCTGTTTGTCTTTGCTATCGATGGTAAAATCACAAAATCCTGTCCCAAAGGGTGATTTTTTATTTCTAGAATCTTTTTAGATTTTGTAAGGATATTTGTATCAAACAGCTGTCCAAGGGGGGTTTGCTTTTTGCCAATGACTTTACCAGCAGCATTTAGGATTCTCTGGAGTTTATTTTTATTCTTAGTGCTTAGATTGCCATACCAGGCATTGATATTAAAATGTAAAATATTGCCGATGTGAGCGTGATAAAACATAGCTAAGACCTTTTCGCTAACATTAAAAGATGACAGTTTTCTTACTAATCGCAATCTTTGCTGTCCTTTTTTGCTGATATAATCAGTATTTGCTGTAAAATTTAGTTTATTGTCTAAGATTGTACCAAGGTATTTAAAGGTTTGCACTATTTCAATAGTCTCTCCAGCTACAGTAACAATATCATTTTCAATCTCTCCCCTACGAAAATCAATTATCATCTCCTTGGTCTTTTTTACATTTAATAATAAAAAATTATCTTTACAGTACTTTCCAATGTTTTCTATTTCTCTGAAGTACTCTTTTACGTCTGAACTCTCTGAGAGCAGGGCAAGAAGAGCCGCATCATCAGCGAATTTTGTGAAGGAGCAAAACGGACTCTCGGATCGAAAATCATTGGTATACAAAATGAACCATAATGGCGATGTTACAGCTCCCTGTGTTAACTATTATTATTATTAACTGTGTTAATGAAATTTGTTTTATAATATCAGGTGTCGATTATTTGAAACGGTTTATAAAACTACTTCAACAACTGGTAAAATCATTGTTTTATCAATAGTGTATTTTCCTATAACTAAGGAAATCTTGTACGACGCTCACAAACCACCATCTTCTTCTTTATATGATGTTGAAGAGAGATTGTGTGGGTCTATTCTGAACTTTATTTTAAAGTTTTAATTTTTTTTTATCGGCCTCCGAAAGGGGAAAAGACGCTATTAGTTTTGTGTGGCCTGTCTGTCCGTGTGTCTATCCGTCCGTCCGCCCCATTTAGATCTCAGAAAGTAGAAGAGAAAATGAAAATCGGACTTCACAATAATTTAGATCATTCAAAGTTCTGATGCAACGGCTACTTTTTCTTTTCTAAAAACTCAAAATCTAATTTTTTAAAATCACTTATGCAAGCAGTTTTTTAAAGAAAAAAAACCTAATTAGTATGCATTATAAATTAGACCTAATTTAAGACAATTAATAACGTTATAAATTTCATTTTATTTCACGTTTATTCTTGTTCAAATTTGAAAGTATTGACTATCTAAGTAACCAAACCAAAAAGAGGCAAAGAAAAGAGGCCTAATGCCTAAGGATTACTGGGGCACTACATATGACCTGTCAACCTTCTATCTGCATTATCTGTCATTTCGGATGTTCTTTCTGAAAATATTGAAACTTGCCTGGGTGGACCACTTCGGAGGTCGATTTTAAGTTTGTGTTTCCACACAAACTGTCTTTGTAACCTTGTTTTTACACTTTCACATTTTTATTAGGGTGGTATAGTCCCAAAAATCCTCCAGTGTAATTGGTTTCAAATGGTCATAAAACGTACTTAGACAACAGCTTATTTGACAAGGGAATCAACGCTGTAAAATCTAGATTTTTTTTTGTTAAACATTAATTACATGTAGACAAAATTTAGCTATTTAAACCTTTATTAGCCTGGAAAATCCTTATGGATAATACAAATTATTATCGCTATTATTATTTATTCATCTATTTATAAGAGTATGAAATAGTTACACTAACGGGGTGTGAATTTAAAGTCATGACCTGCTTGAATGAAATCCATTATCGTAGACCCCAAAGAAGCATTCGTAGACCCATAGGGGTCTATATAGATCACTTTGAATCATTGACTATAGATCGTCTACGACTACATCTCCAGACTCAATAAAATTTTAAGATGATTACATTATTAAAAATTATAACGGTCAAGCCAGAGTTCTCCAATCCTATGAAGGTACTGCGAATAAAAAATAGTTTTGGGTAAAAATTAACCGCTGCCGTTTCAATCATGAAAGGTAATTAGATGTTCTCAGCAAAAGGTAAGTCAATACAGGTTAAATTTCTTTATTATTATTTTTCGTCCAGCCCAAGTGGGAGAATAAGTGATGAGTGGTGAAGGAAGGAATGAACGAATCAGCTAAATTCGTAAGAACTATGAGGTAAAAGAAACATGTGTACAAATTTTATGCCAATCCATTGAGCGGTTGCTGAGATCTCTTGATAATTGAATGAGAGATATTGTGCGCGTCAAATGCCAAAGTCAGTCTTTTTTTGGTAAACTAAAAGGTGGTCGAAGTAACAGAGGTGCCCCACGGAAACGCTTCAAAGATCAGCTTAGGCGCCAAGTTGCCTTAGCTGACATGGAAGAGATCACCTGGTTACGTGCGGCCTCAGAACGAGACAGCTGGAGGTCACTCACGAAGGCCGCGGGATACCCATTTGAGAACAAAAGAAAATCCGCTGCCGAGTACAGACGCAGACGACGAAAAGAAAATCTAAATCGACCACCTGCGAACAATGTTTATGCTTGCCTTGGATGTAGCAAAATATGTAGGTCACAGCTGAGCTGCGCAGCCACGGGAAATATTGCATTCCTCACTAATCTTCGGACTCGCAGACAAGTCTTGTTATTATTATTATTTTGCAATGCGTGACTGTGAAAATATCATAAATGGAGCTATTAAAATTGCTTTTACATCTTAGAATATAAAGCAGAAAGTAAAGCGTATGTATGTATGTCACAAATAGAAATCAAAACCATTAGATCAAGTTTGATAAAACTTGGCATAAATGTTCATTGAATACTGACGTGAACAGTAACGTTTGTAAAGTAACCATAAAACAAGCTTTAGACCATCAAAAAAAAAAAAAAGCCCAACTCCGTGAAAGTAGGCCTATTAGCCTACTATTTCATGGATCTAGGTAAAACATGAGACAAGACCAAAAGGTCACGCATGTTCAAAGCGAAGCTCCATCTACGTCTAATATTAAGAACTCGGAGGCTATCGGCTACCGTCGCTTCAGCGTGGCGCCTCCGTGGAAACGTCCATCTAGGGAAGTGGATAGGCGAAGAATGGTAGCACACATAGCTCTCAGTGAGCTACCACACGTATGCTCAAGAGAGGATACTTTACACGTGGTAGGGATGTAAGAAAGGCTCGCTAACCAGTCCGAAACCCCCACCGATCCGTTCCTAACGGGGGCCATACGGGTGGTGGTGGACCCTCGCACGGGTTCGGTGGGACAGCATAGGCATATGGAGGGCCCCCCGTGGGCTCTGTCTCCGGCCTCGCACGGGAGGGGGCACTCGTGCAGGCTCAAGGAGCCGTGTCCTACGACCAAACGGGTGTGATTCTTGATCACCTAGTTGCAGGGGGTCTCCAGACAGAGAGGTCGGTGTAGAGCCAATCTCTCATCCTGGCCATGAGATAAAAGCCTTTCTCTGGTCACATGGTTCATTAAAGGGACGAAGTCTCGAACCATTTGGACATCTGCATAATATTAAGAACTACACTTTTTTTTTACTTTGACACATGAAAATATACTCCATTCATTAGATTATTTAATAGAAATAAACCATTTAAATTTCTGTTCCAAAAAATACTTTTACATAAATTCGTGAATCTGTGAATTTGGACGTCTAAACATACTGTAATCATTTAAGGGACAAGGCAAACTTAACGAGTGTAATGATCATTGTAATGGTTTTCAAATGTATTTCTAAGTTGCTTCAGGATACTAGGTGCTTGGGTATAGATGTATCGATGAAATTATTATGTGCGAGTTCACAGCGACCATTACAAGAATAAATACTCACAGGAACAAAACTCAAATGACTAAGTTGACTTCGAGATAAACTTTAAAATACTAACTTTTATTTACAGAATGGGCCATAGTCTAGTCAGAAGATAAAAGATGTCTGATCACCCCAAGAGTCTAGCAGTAACTGAATTCCTATTACGTCAAACTTAACCTCTAACCCTACAGTCTGTGTCGTCATAAAATGTGCGTTCAATGTCGGTACCAAAAAGTGCGCAATTCTAAACTAAACTTAACTAGCTATCTAACACGAGACATATATGTTTATTCACAAAACACAGTTACACAAGACATCCTCTGTTTACTACAGTGTCTTCATTTCCACTCTCTAGCCTTGGGCGGAAATCGTTACTCTCCTGTCAACATCCGACCTCAGTCTATTCACTAATGGTGCGCCTCTCTGCACTAGCCTGGATGGCGGTGCGCATGGCGAGGTTATAACAATACCAACATTTTATTCCAATTATCGCGCGCTTCTTTCATTAGACAAAAAAGAAAGGTTACGCATTCGCAGAACTTAAAATCCCTCGAAGCTTAGATCTAATTCAAGTCTAAAATGATAGATCTCTCTTCGCAAACATAGTTTTATACTTTAACACATGAACATAGCATACTAAACATAGTCATATTTAAATTAAATTAACCTACAATTTTTATTCTAAAACACTTTTACATGCATTTGTTTGCTATAGCTGCGACCAAAGCAGAACGTTTTGACGCGAAATGATTTGATCATATTGTATGTATTCACTGTATTATTTCTTTAAAAATAAATGATACATACTGTTACGACCTCGCCATGCGCACCTCAAGTCTGGCTAGCGCACCTCTAGTGAACGGACTATAACAAGATGTTTACAAGAGAGTAACGACTTCCGCCTAAGGCTAGAAGTGGAAATAGAGACACTGTAGTAGTAATGAAGATGTTATTTGTGTATCTGTGATGTCTTGTCAATAAACCTAGATGTCTCGTTGAGCTGGCCTTGTCTCTTATATTATTACAATGGTGTCAGAAGTGGGATTATAGGCAGCTCAACGAGAGGAGGTAGGACTTGATCACTATGGTATCGTTCAAACTATTAGACCAACTCTCAGTTAAAGAACTAAGGCAGGAACTTCGTGACCGATATGAGAAGCTTGGTGGTACCAAGGAGGTGCTTACAGCTCGTCTCCGGCAAGCCTTGATAAATGAAGAAGAAGATCCGGATGCTTACGTGTTTGAAATTAAACCGGAGATTTATGAGCTCATTCAAGTCATTGACAAGATGCATGAAGGTATTGTTGCAATGTGTAAACGAATGAACAGTATGGGGAACAAGGTAGATGAAATGGTATCACAAGTAGAAGGCCAAATAGACCAAATTGATCAAATTGAGTCGCAAGTAAAAGGAGGAACAGACTTGTTGGTGAAGGAGCCGTTGCCTGTGGACTCGTTGGTGAAGAAGTTGCATGGTCAGGACTGTGGCTGCACAAACAGTGGTGACGGAGACTCTGGGGATTTGAGCGCCGTCTGTGTCTGTGTTGTGGGCAAGTCTTGTGGTTGTGACTTTAAAGACGAGAAACGTGACAACGATTGCTGCGACGATCTCGAAGGGAAAGAGAGAAATAAAGAAACTTCATTCTGTTATGTGCCCGAAGTGTTTGTTCCTGTTGCACCTGTTACCAGTACCTCAATCAGCCGGACAGATCGAGACAACGTTGGGTCTGCGTCTAAGCCTATTGCTATAGACCTTAAAGACCTCTGCCTATCTGCCGGTGCTCATAAAGGAAATGTGAGGCTCGACAACTGCATCCAGAACTTGAGCATGAACTGTGCGTGCGGCGCATCACACATAGAATTTGGGTGCCAAGAAAACCATCAACATGGCATATGTACTTCTGCCATCATCATTGACATTGGCATAAATGAATGTCAGTCAACCCACACTACATCGGAGCTGTCAAGAGGAAGACATCTTCCACTTGAACTTGAAGAGACCTATCTCCTGGACGTGAGACTGTTGGCTGAGGATGACTGCGGCGCATTGGACTTGGTTTGCAACTTGGCTGAAGTTGAACCTGTAGTCCCCACAAGAGACGTCTGTCGGAAGGGTCTGCTGAAACGGCGTGTCCGATCAACGGCTGTGCTGAAGAAAACAAGGCTCGACACTATCTCGTTGAGTGTCAAACGGCCACGCCATTGCCTCAACAACAGCCTGATCAACTGGAGAAAGAGGAAGCGACGGCCGCGGAAAACTGGGCAGATGGCTTCGTGGGCAACAGGCACCCTACCGCCTGTGGCTCCCACTGATCGACCTCCACCTGAACTGTCAAACCTCGGCTGCAGTGTTTTTCTTTTCGGGACGAAAAGTGTTAAGACGGGGGCAATGTTACGACCTCGCCATGCGCACCTCAAGTCTGGCTAGCGCACCTCTAGTGAACGGACTATAACAAGATGTTTACAAGAGAGTAACGACTTCCGCCTAAGGCTAGAAGTGGAAATAGAGACACTGTAGTAGTAATGAAGATGTTATTTGTGTATCTGTGATGTCTTGTCAATAAACCTAGATGTCTCGTTGAGCTGGCCTTGTCTCTTATATTATTACAATACCTATGTTTCGTAATAGTGTTTGTGTCTAATGTATTTTTCATGTAGGCGCATGCGTGACCTTTTTAATTAGATGTACGCGAATGAATGAAAACGGCTTCGTAGCTTTAGCGAACGAATGTATTAAAATACAGGTTCCGCAAGGTTGTCATTGCCGGAAGTGGTAATGGATGTAAGCACTCCACTACCTATAAAATGCTTCCTAATGGCATGCGTCTCAAATAGCCTCTGACAACCAGTCCAACTCCCGGCCTTCACGTGTGGCTCAGATATTGAGTCCGGCGGAACTGTTCTTACTAACAGGAGAAGGGGCACAGGCGAGTAACTGGCGCCTTAACCAGTAAGCTTCGGGCAGGAGGGGCTCGTTAGCCATGGCTGGCTACACACCTAGGAGAAGGAAAACTCTGAATTCAAACCTCTGCTGCCTTGCAGCTATACCCAATCAAGGGAAAGGCTTCGGGAGTCAACCCTGAGGAAAAATCAGGAGCTGGCGACCCTAAGGCAGTTTGCAGCACCCAGTGCTACACTCTGGCAGAACCTGCGACGCTGCTGACCCCAAACTGTATCGGCACTGCCGTTCCTTTGGATACATCAGCTGCGTGGAGAGGGGGGAACTGATGTGTGGGCGACATCGTTCCGACCACAGCTTATGCTCAGGCATTCATCTCATGGAAATGAGATGATCCATAGTCGCTACGCGACTGACGGTGGCCATAGAAGTATTAAAATACTTTAGAAAAACAAATTTGAATGTTAATTTGAGTAAAATATGAAATGAAAGGACTATATTAATATGTTCATGTGTTTAATTATAAAAATATCTATGCGAAGAGAAGTTCTATCATCTTAGAGTTTAATTATAGTTTTAGACCTAGATCTAGAAATAGAGAGATGTGTAACATTTCGTGAAATGTCTAATGAAAGATTGTACGTCAGGAGATCGACATTCATAGGTATAAGAAACGAATTAATGTAAAAATCCTTTTGAAATACAAATTCGAAGCTTAATTTTGTTAAATAATGAAATCATTAGACTATATTTTATATTTTCATGCGTCAAAGTAAATATCTATAAGTGCAAAGTGTAGTTCTTAAAATTAGATCTAGATCGATCTTTTCTCATGTCAACATTGTAAACAAAGCCAAGATCCATAAATACTATAGCTGTAATAGAGTTGGTCAACTTTATTTTTTTTTGAGGGTCTTAGGTTTGTTTTAGGGCTACAATGCATACATTTAGGTCTAAGATAGTGCCCAAGGAACATTTCTGCCAAGTTTTATAAAGATCGGTGTAACCATTTTTATTGCTGTCCGTAGGGACCCAAAACCGATTTTTTAAATGGTCACGCAGCTTATTTTTTAACTTATAGAGCTCGTGATTCTAAGACCGAGGATACCAAATTTATGTCTGTAGCTTAAATATTAAGAAAGTTACAAATTTTTAAAAACGCGTTTTTTAAAATATTTTTTGGGCCTTCCAAACCCGTGTTTTTGAAGGACATTTTAATAGAAACTATAATGCCCTCAGAGATGAAACTTAGGAAAAACATTCATGTGCACACATAGAACACGCTCAATTTTTTTCAAGCTTTTCAAAAAATTATTTGAGTTTATTTACTTGTGCCGAATGTTGCATTTTATCATTTTTGGCCATTTTTCAAAAAAGGGTGGTAAAAAACACAAAAAATGTGCATTTTTTAAATTTTGTAACAAAAAAGCTATAAATGCTACATGAATATACTATATGTCAAAATGCGGGGAATTTATAGATCTACAAGAATAAACTACTTTAAATAATATTTTATTTCAATATTTTGCTGTACTTATACAATAATATGCAATGGTTTACTAAAACTCTAAAAAAAGCTACACTTTAATGAGCTAAAAATATGACACCAGTATAGCAATAAGAACAAGCTACAGATCATAATTTAGATAATCCTCTCCTTCCATAATAATATTGAAAAACATATAATTATTTATAGGGACCTGTGTAAGTGTATTGCCAACCAATGATGGTAAAAAAAGACATACAGTCCATACATTTTTTTATATCTGCAATGTAATGACCAGTAAATTCTTTTCAGTAAAGCTCAACTATTCTAAACACATAATTTTTGGCATATTCACTGTCTAAACAAAGAATTCTACATGAAAATATAGGATATAAACTGTAATTCCTCAGGCTACTGAATTTTAGCATAGAAACACATATATTTGTCATTATTTTCATTATCTTTATGTAGCAAATTTACACTGATTAGGTTGCATTAACTAGAAATATAGTATCAAGCTTGAACTTTTTTTTTTCTAAAATTCAAAAATTTTTAACCAAAATTAACTCCTTCAAATATATATTAAATTTAAATAAATTTGATATAAAAATAGTATTACTACCCAATGCCAATGTGCTGTTATTAGGCCTACAATCTCAGCTATCAAGCTGTGAGAAGTTTGCCTATCAGAAAAAGAGAAACATTAATATTTATAATACTTGCATCAGAGCAAGTATCTCAATGACATGTTGATCAAAATAGAAAGATTCATTTTAGTTAGCTACTTTCCATATGTTCTTCTCAATTTAAGATTTCATTATGATTTTAACTTTCAACACATCCAGCTTAGTCACTTTTTTCCTTCAACATGATCAACTTTATAGACTTTTATGTAGTCTAAATCTTTTAGATGTCAAAGTTTCACAACTTTTTTTCTTAAAAAAATATTAAAGTTTTTAAAATAGTTTATGCAGCTATAACTATACTTTCTGAAAAATAATATAATAAATAGGTCATAAGTTTATCATTGCTTTATTGGAAAATACTGTCTTGTAATAATCAATAATTAGTATAAATAGTTAGATGTCTTAAAAATATGTTCATATAAAACCTACTCATCTACTGATCTTAAGTTCATAACAGCATTATAATCCATTTTTAATTTAATAAGAATTAAAACGAATTAATGTGAATATGAATTATTTTTTTTTTGTGGATATTTAGTTAATTGAAGACTACAAAACAGGTTTATAAGTGATATTGAGAATTTTGAACTGAGATCAGTAGTCTAAATATAATACCTATTGACTTAATTAGGGCTACTTCATTGTTATAAAAGAAGATCTTTTATTGCAACTAGAGACTATAAAACATAAACACATAGATATCTTTCTAGATATTAAAAATTCTTTTCTTGGATCTGTCTGAGCAATCAAATTAAAATAAAATACTAATATAGCCTAGAGGTTTTATTCTTGAAATGTGAATTTTTGTTTTCGGATTTGGGTCCCTACTGTACGGGGACATACAATTGATACATACATACATACATACATACATACATACATACATACATACATACATAATAATAGGCTTGTCTTCGAATCCGAAGATTAGTGAGGAATACAGTGTTTCCCGTGGCTGTGCAGTCCCAGCTGTGACCTACATTTTTGCCACATCCACCATTGTCCGCAGGTGGTCGGTTTAGATTTTCTTTTCGTCGTCTGCGTTTGTCCTCGGCGGCAGATTTTCTTTTGTTCTCAAATGTGTATCCCGCGGCCTTCGTGAGTGACCTCCAGCTGTCTCGTTCCGACGCCGCATGCAGCCAGGTGCTCTCTTCTATGTCAGCCAAGGAAAGTTGACGCCTAAGCTGGTCTTTGAAGCGTTTCCGTGGGGTGCCTCTGTTACGTCAACCACCTTTTAGCTCACCAAAAAAGACTGCCTTTGGCATACGTTCGTCTCCCATACGGGATACGTGCCCTGCCCAGCGTAGCTGTCGGATCATAAGAAGTCCCTCTATACTGTCCATACCGGCATTCGAATGGACATCGCTGTTTGTAGTGCGGTCCTGCCATCGTATGTCCATGATGGAGCGCAAGCATCTTTGGTGAAAGCGCTCAAGGAGTCTTAGCTGTTTTCTATATAGTGTCCACATCTAAGGGTCTGACAAGGCGTGGTAGCACGACCATGTCTAGACTCAGGATTGGCCACACCTACATCACACACTCTTTTGTGCTGAAGAGAGACGGGCCTCCACTTTGTGAATATTGTGATTCTCGCCTAACAGTGGAACATATCCTCATTGACTGCCCCAGATACCAGGATGTTAGGGATAAGTTTTTTTATAGTCACTGACTTACAAATACTGTTCAATACTGTCGACCCTGGGAAGATACTGGGCTTTATCCGGGAGGTGGGGTTGTCTGCGAGGATCTGATTTGTGAGTCTGTAGACACATACTATTTACACTAGATTTTTATCAAATATTTAAATTTTTACCTGTACTATTTTAACTGTAAATAGACCCTGATTTTAATGAGTTAATTGTATGGACTTTGACCTTTTTATAGAGGGAGAGTAGTCCTTAAGGGACTGCAGACACGACATGGCCTACACTGTGCCGATGTGCCTAAAAACTAAAACTAAACTAAACTATACTGTCCATGCGGCGTTCGAAAGGACATCGCTGTTTATAGTGCGGTCCTGCCATCGTATGTCCATGATTGAGCGCAAGCATCTTTGGTGAAAGCGCTCAAGGAGTCTTCGCTGTTTTCTATACAGTGTCCTGTCTCAGAGCCATATGGAAGGGTTGAGAGAACCACCTCCTGGTAGACATTTATTTTTGTAGGTAGGCGAAGCGATTTGTTCTTCCAAACTCTTGCCTGTAGGCGTCCAAAAGCGTTACTGGCCCTGGCCAGTTATACATACATACATACATATATACATACATACATTCATACTGTTGTAGTCTTGATGACTACAGCTAACAAATGCACTGGTTTCCTATGTGCTAAGTTGCTGCCATCAGCATTTCTCAACCAAAGGAAGACCAGCTGGTGCAGGAGAAAGAGACATTCACTGGGTGGAACGCAGATGGCTTCATCGAGATGGCAGTATAAGCCCACTGCCCCTCCCACAGATAGACCCCCACCTGCAACGATGAACCTTCATTGCCCATGTTGTGAGTTAGATTTTGTCCGGGACGGACAAATCTAAGGAGGGGGCAATGTTACATCTACAGTGGCGAACTGAAATGTGTATATGTGTGAGACCCACCGATACAGGCTTAGGCGACGAAGGCGGGTCACAGGTCAACGGCTGGCCCTGGTGTGACCTGTACCTGTGCTCATGTGTTCTTGAGCTTGGACGGACTAGAGCGGTGTGTTAGGACAGTTAGTGACAGAGTCCAGCAGAGATAGAAGCAGTAGAACTATGTGTTAGAATAAGTCTTCGAAAATGTAGCATGTACGCGTTTTATTGAGACTGTTGTTTTAGTTAGGTTCCATTGTGTTTAAGCATTTGTAGTTAGTGGAGCCAATTGTGTTTATTGGCTTTGGTGTTGTATTTGTAATTAAACCACCACTGTGTTATTGAAGCTCTTGTTGTTAAGTTCTTGAGTTAGATGTGTTGTGTTTATGTTAAGCAGTGTTTGCAGAAGGCCTGATAAGTGAAGTTCGTTACAATACAAACATACATACATACTGTTATAAACCTGGTGGTGGCACGGCCGGGGGTAGTAGTGGTATGTGTGTAGTCAGCCGACGCAAATCGCCCCAGGCCAGACGAGCGGTCAAGCGTGACGAGTTATGACGGTCAACCTAGACGAGTCGGTTCTCGAAACATCGGCGGGGTGAACAGAGCTCAGGAGCGTCACAAGAATTATTGTCATCTGACCACCTAGAAACGTCGAGGGGCGTTCTGTCCGGTTCGAGAAGGCCAGCAGGGACCCTATATAAGGAGCGCAGGTATCAGAGACGAGTCAGTCACAACTTCCCGATCTACGGTTCGTTAAGACAGCTCAGTACAAGTTCGAGGCGAGACAGAGAGACCAGTGCAAGAGTTGATACAGTGTTAACGGAGAACTATTTGTACAGTCTTATGTTACGTGCTGCCAATTGTACAATATTGGCTGTTCTTTATTAACATTAAACTTTTACGTTACTTTGGAGCTCGGTGTTGTCAAGTTCTTTCAGTATGTTGCAGTTTGCAGAGAGCCTGGATAGTGAGATTCGTAACAATACATACATACATACATACGCCTTACTTTGAACTTTATAGTATAGATGAAATGAATGGACTAGAATTAGTATGTTTATGCGTTAAAGTATAAAACGATCTTTGCGAAGAGAATTTCTATCATCTTAGAGTTGAATTAGAGTTTAAGACCTAGAATAGAGAGATGTGCAACATTTCGGCCTTGTCTAATGAAAGAATTTATGTCAGGACTTTTAAAGTCGCATTTATAAGGAACGAATTTATGTAAAAATGCTTTTGAAATACAAATTTGAACGTTACTTTTATTAAATGATGAAATCAATAAACTATATTTTGTATTTGTATGTTTTAAAGTAAAATAAAATTATCTGTGCAAAGGGTAGTTTTAAAAATTAGATCTAGATCTTAATACGGTTCCAGTTTCATAAAGATTGGTCAAACGATTTTGATTTCTATTCGGAACATACATACTCCTTACATTCTACTTTATAGTATAGACTAGACCATGGGCTTTGCCAGGAGTTTATTTCGCGGTGGGCGGGGGGATTCTCCCCCCTCCGCGAAAATTAAAAAATGATAAATAAATATGAAGCCCCGCCGCCAAGCACTATTTCCGGCATTGAATGCCAACAAAATACATAATATGATGTATCTACGGTGCATTATGTTACTGTTAAAAAGTTTTATTTCAAAAACCTTATGGGCTATTCTTACCGACTTAGACCTTTCCGCACATTTGACGACAAGATGTTTCCAAAAAAATGTGTGACTGGCAATTTCTGAAGCCTCTTCTCTCCCGCTCTGAGGACCTCCAAGTTGTAATAGGATGTCATCGCAACTTTTATTAGGCTGTAATTTATTTTGTCGGAGAACATGTCCCGCTAACCTCATGCGACGCTCTGTCACAACCTTACTAAGGGGTCGACTCCTAGTTCGGCATAGGATTTCCTTGATTTAGACCCGATATCTATAACTAAGTCCTAAAATCTGTCTTAGACATCTTAGCTACGCTCATAGATTTTGGTGAATTTAGTTTACTTTAGAATAATATATTTTCAGCGTCAAAGCTCTCGGTAGGTGGATTTTAAACTCAAAACCATCTGTAGGGGGTTTAAACTGAAAAAAAAAACTCTCTGGAGGAAGGGGGTTTAAACTCTAAACCAAATTGGGTTGGCTATGCTCACAGATTTTAGATACCGCTGGAGGGTCAAAACCCCTTTTGTCATCGCTCAAATAATTTTGAGTGTGTAATTTGCTTTTTTTTTTAAATTGAAGCGATATTTTTTAGCTTCAAACCCCGCTGAAGGAGGGTTTAAACTCAAAACCCCCTATGGCTACGCTCATAGCATTTTAAGTGTGTAAGTCCCTTTCCTTATACTGAATATTTTTTTTTTTGCTTTAAACCCCACTGAAGAGGGATTTAACCTCAACCCCCCCCCCCCCCCATTTGGCTGCGCTCATAGAATTTTGAGTGTGTAATTTGCTTTTAATATATTGAAGAGGGGGGTTTTAACGGCCAGTCCCCCTTGGCTACGCTCATAAAATCCGGTGACTGGTGCATGGATAGTCTTACATTGAAGAAGAGGTTTTATTGAAAATTTCATAGGGGGGTTTTAAAATTAAACTCCCCCCCCTTAGCTATGCTCTTGGAATTTGGAAATTGTCCTTTAACATTTTTTTTGTTTGTTCTATATAAGAGGGGGGTTTAACAGCAAAACCCCCTGGTAGGGGGTTTTAAACTCAAAACCCCTTTGCTGCGCTGGGACAAATGATGGTTTAGTATTGAAATCTCGCCTAAAGTTATTAAAATCTAAGCAAAAAATCAGTCAGTAAATTCCGCCCCCCTCTCGGGGAGGGTATTTCATTTCTGGGAGGGGGTTGAACCCCAACCACCCCTGGCTACGCCCATGGACTAGACATATATACTACCCGCGGCCCGCGGGTCCTAATTTGCATATCACAGTCAATATAATCACTGATAGTGTTTTGGAAACAATTAAATGAAAAAATACTGCTATAAGAAAGCGAATGCGTGAATTAAAAAAATAGTATGAATGAAGCTATCAAAATAACTGATCGACCTTAATCAATTTTCAAATAAAAATATTTGCTTGTAGGTCTACATATATTTAGATCTAGAATCTAGATACTTTTCTAATAGATGTAGACCTACTGTTATAAGAGTGAATTCAATGTCTCAAGAAGCTTATTGATTATTGTATGTTAGTATATTTAATATCCCCCATAGTGCCATATAGAGCCTTATGTAGCATGTAGATGTAGACCTACTATTAGGCCCTATAAGAGTGAATTCAATGTCTCAAGAAGCTTGTTAATTATTGTATGTTAGTATATTTAATATTCCACATAATGCCATAGAGAGCCTCATGTAGCATGTAGATATTAGACCAACTATTATAAGCTTATTCATTATTTTATGTCAGTAGGCCTATATTTAATATCCCCCATACAGAGCCTCGTGTAGCACGACAAATGAATTGGACTATTAAAATGCATGTCGACATGGAACTATAGCGAACGAATGTAGGCTATAAAAAATGCATTAGAAACAAAAAATGTAAGGGTTAATTTGATTCAATATGAAATGAATGAACTTTTTTTGTATGTAAATGTGTTAAAGTATAAAGTAGATCTTTCCTCTGAGAATTCGGTCTAGAATTACAGTTAGATCTAGAGTCTAGACTTAATGTCGCTTCAGTACATGAATGGGATTATAAAGTACGTTAGGACTTCTAAATTCACACATATAAGGAACGAATTTATGTAAAAATCCTTTTTGAAAGACAAATTTGAAGCTTAGTTTTATTAAATAAAGAAATCAATAGACTATATTTTGTAATTTTTATGTGTCAAAGTAAAAAGCTATCTGTGCAAAGTGTAGTTCTTAAAATTAGATCTACATCCTTTCGATCTTTTCTCATGTCAACATGGTAAACATGGTCTAGATTTATAAGATACTATACTTTCATAGAGTCGGTCAACTTTTTTTGAGGGTATTAAGTTTGTTTTAGGGCTACAATACATATACTACGGTCCCAGTTTGTAGGCATACCCGAGGAACATTTATGCCAAGTTTTATCAAGATTGGTCAAAAGGTTTTGATTTCTATTCGGCACATACATACATACATACGCCTTACTTTACGCGATATAGATATTGAATTTATTTTGTGAAGGTTAAGAATTATGATCGTTTGATATGTTCTTATTTAATATCTTAGACATAAATTTAACTTTTTTTCTTTTCAGAACACAACGTAACCCTCTGAGCAGTATGTTTTTAAACTTGGACCTTTAAAATAAACAAGAATATTATATATATAAACAGCATAAAAGTCTTCTTTTTTCTTTTTAGCGGCTACCGTAAGGGGAAAAAGCCGTTATTAGGTTTGTGCAAAGTATCCGTCTTTTCGTCTGTCACACTCAGGGCGCCAAAACTAGAAGAGATACGAAAAATATTTTTTCACCATTAAATGCGGCTTGAAAAGTTTAGGTGCAACGGCTACTTTTAGTTTTCTAAAAGCAAACCGTTTAATTTATAAAAATTATTATGCAAGCGATTTTTTAATAATAAAACACCAATTGTGAAGCAATTACGTAAATCTAAGGGAGGAAATGTTACTAGAAAAAATGCTCTTGGCATGTAGATATCACGCACATTTTTTAAAATGAATTTCTGTCTGTCTGTCCGTCTGTCAGACTCAGAGCGCCAAAACTAGAAGAGATACGAAAAATATTTTTTCACCATTAAATGCGGCTTGAAAAGTTAAGTTGCAATGGCTACTTTTAGTTTTCTAAAAGCAAACCGTTTAATTTATAAAATTAATTATGCAAGCGATTTTTTAATAACAAAACACCAATTCTAAAACAATTACGTAAATGTAAGGGAGGAAATATTACTATAAGAAATGCTCTGAATATCGAGATATCACGCACATTTTTTAAAATGAACTTTTAGCAGCGGCTTTCGTGTACTAGCGTAAAGCCCGGAAATGACTAGATTCTAAACTAATTTCTTAAATTTTTTAAAAAATCTGATTTTAATTTTAAAAAAAATTGTTTAGTGCCCCCATTAAAATGAAACAAGCATATTATTGTGCGTTTTATCTGTTGGTTGGTCTGTCCGTCACGGTTAGAAAAAAACACTAAAGGCTTTTGAAAATATGATTTAACCTTTACTGTTCTTTCAGAAATATTGCGATAGTTTAAGGATAGGAGCATACAGGAATTGAGCCAGGGACTTAGAAGAAGCATCCGAAACATCTTGCGAATAGGCGGATCTGACAGGGATCCGACTTCGACGGGGGCCGCCTCTGAGTTTGTGTATCACACAAACTCTCTTTGTAATCTTGTTTTATATTTGAGTTTGAGCAAGATAAATATTGTTTTTAAAATAAAATGTTTCACTACATTAGCCACCACAGCGTAACTATTGTAACAATAATGTAATGAGTTTTTAAATCTTTCCTGTTTTGGTCCTAATGGAAAGGAGACGACCACTCCGTACAGATCTGATGTAACATTGGTTTGATGAGAGCATGTTATCTTTAAGGATCGAGTATGTTTTGGCAAGATATCTTTCATGGAAAAGTACTTCAAGAGATGGAATATGTGTTAAAGTCACATAAGATGCTTGTTTAACTAGTCACTTTAATCTATGTCTTTGTGCTAGTGAAGTGAAGTTGATTAGACTGCTGATGGTTACTACATAGAAAAATTAGATTATCGTTTTGTTGATTTCAAATTTGTTTAGCTTTCTACGATAAAAGAGTGGTTGATAAATTCCAAATGAAAAGGTTTTGACAAAGTTCACATCTATTCAGTTTGATGTTAATGATTGTGCCTTGGTATTTATATTCTTGCATTTGGTTTACGGTTTCGCTGTTTATCTGAATTTTTACAAGATAGTCACTGGAATTTGTGCCTCCTCATGTGACTGGTAAGACATATGTAAGCCTGGAATGTTCGGCTGCACACTGGGCAGGTTATTCCAGCTGGAGCTTGTGTCATCGGCCTTTTCTTTTGCCAGAGCTGTTCTCTTTTCCTCAGCAATTTGATGCTCTGTCGTGTGCTTCTGTATCCCAGGTGGCTGGGTATATGCTAAACGCTTTCATTCCATTTTCCATTCTGCAGACGTCTCCTGCCCATCTCTTACTACCAGTGCGGATTCCGGCAGAGGTGGACAACAACTGACCACCTGCTTTGGCTGGAGTCTTTCATCAGGAATGCATTTATTAGACGAGAGCATCTAGCAGATGTATTATTTGATATCGAAAAGGCCTATGATATGAACATGAAAACATGACATTCTACGGGACCTGGAGCTTATGGGGCTAAGGAGACACCTTCCCTGTTTTGTGAGGTTCGTAGACAACTCCGCTATGGCACTTATGATCAGGAGATGGGCGTTCTTCAAGGCAGCATTCTTTCAGTAACTCTCCTCAATATAAAAATAAACAGCACTATAAAGGCTCTGTCCCCAGGCATAGAGTGCTCTCTGTATGTTGATGATTTTACATATGACAAAAAAAAACATGAATACTTTAGATAGAAAATTATAATTAGGTCTGTGTTTAAATTAAAAAAATATATAATGTAAGGTCAATCCACCCAGATCCTGATTTTTTTTTAGACAAAAAGAAACGCCTGTTGTTAAAACTACAAAATTTTTAGACCTTACCCTAGATTCAATCAAATTTTTTCCCGCCATATTTAAGAACAAAAAAATAAATGTCACAAGTCATTAACAAAACTCAGGGTACTCGGCAGTAGGGATTGAGCAGCTGACAGAGATACCTTGCTGCTGCTATATCGGCGTCTGATTCATTTCAAGTTAGACTATAGATCCATAATAACTACAACCCTATATCTACGACGATAAACAAAGAAATGACGTGCTCGTTTCGAAAGTGTTGCCGATACTGTTGTTGTTAGTTCGACAAACGACTCGATACTACGGGATCCGATGATTTATTAATGTTACTATTATAACATTGTTACTATTGTTTTAAAACCTGGTGCTAACACAGAATGGGGGTAGTGCTGTGTGTGTTTTTAGCCAACACAAATCCCCCAAGACAAGCACTACTAGACGAGCGGTCAACCGAGACGAGTGACATTGCACGCCAGTTCGGGAAGGATCTGTGTTGTAAATAGTACACACGCAAATCAAATCGAATGTAGTCATGTGATCAACCAGAATGGTCAGGCGAAGTTCCATCCGGTTCTAGAAGGCAGTCAAGACTTGAAGTTACCTCACAATGTCACCAGTACGAGGCGAAGTCAGAATCAGCACGGTGTAAAGTCGGTCCGGAAAAGAGGCAAGGTTTTTGTACAGTCACTGAGTCAGTGCTATGTTGTTGCCTATTGTAAAGTATTGGCTGTGATGTATTGTACATCAAGCTGGTACGTTACTTTGGAGCCCTGAGTTGTCAAGTTCTTTAAATTGGTTGAGTCGTGCGGTGCAGTTTGCAGAGAGCCTGGATAGCGAGAAACGTTATGTATTTGATAAGCTGATAGTTATGATGATATAGTTCAATCCTAGGTGTCAATTACAAAGCCCACACGACGAATGAAGATATAAGAAACAGGATTTATACAGCTATCAGACCCTACGGAGACCTGCGAGCCACTGTCAACAAACAAAAATGTAAATTCAAACTTTATGACCACATCACAAGGTCCTCATGGCACGCAAAAACCTTCCTTCAGGGAACACTATCCGAAAAGAAAATGAAGAGGAAGACAGAGAAAGTGATGGGAAGACAACATCAAAGGATGGATGGCCTGTCAGTGAATAAATTCTATCAAACGTAAAGGACAGAGAGGAATGGAGAAAGACGGTAGAAGATCTTGTGTGGTGCCCCAATGGTCCAACAGACTAAGGGATAGATGAAGGTGAATTAAAATGTGATCCTGACCTACCTGATGTTATCGAATAATTAACTATTGTTTGTAAAGGACCGATCTCTCATTCAAAGCCTCAATAAATGTATCAATTCCCTTTAAATATGCAAACATACTTTCGTTCAGTGATATAGAGTTATATATTGCAGTTAGGTGTAAAATATGAAGCACTACTTATTAATTGTTGTTTTAAATTATATTCCACTTGTATGTATATTAAACAGAATGTTTCTATAAAAATAATGTAGATATTGTTTTTAAACTTTGACAAAAAATCTAAAACTGTTTGCATAAATGTGTTAAAAATATGGTAAACAGCCATTTCTCCTACTACATAGTCTCCGTGCTTCGTACTAGTATTAGTGAATAGTTGTAAATATAGTGTATTTTTATGAAAAAAAATTTTTTTCGCTTTCAGAAAAGAAAAAAAAAGTAGGCGTTGCATCAGATCTTTGAAATATCATGATGTCGGATTCTCATTATCAAATTCAGCTTATCCATCACTTCAGTCATAAATAATAGGGTTTGTTGCTGAACATGATATAACTATGATCTTTAGTTTTGAAAAGTACAAAACTTCATTATTCCTAATCATAGACATAAATAAATATAGACTGGAAAAAGGAAGTAACTTTATGTAACTTGAAAAAATGTATATCCATTGTATTCGGATTTCCGAAATCTGACAAGTTGCACGATCTTCAGTCTTAGAGATTAAACAAAACTACACTGCCTCCTCATTTACGCAGCATGGTGTGAAAGGAAAATTGTGTATCCAAATCCGCACTATTTTCATTCACAAAATAACATAGATAGCATAAATAAATATAGACTGGAAAAAGGAAGTAATGGATTCAGTCCTTAACTTTGAATTAGTGAAATTATGGATTTTTTTCAGCAGAATGTCCAAATAAGCTAAAATTAAAAAACAGTTTCAGAACAAAAAATGAACATTATGATTAATTGACATTACAGTCACGCTAAGAGATAAAAAAAACACACTAGTGAAAATATTGTAATACTTATATAGGTTATGGCTGAAATAGATATGAATACTTAACTTTTATACTGCTCATGCTGTATAGTAAAGCGCACTAATTTGCAAATCACAAATTTTCCCTTCATAAAACTCTCTTATTTTCCAGTCTATATTTATTTATGTCTATGTTCCTAATATTTTGCCTTTATAGGCTACGCATGCACCTATGCGCACCATATCAACAATTTCATAATGAAAGACATAGGAATATATATATATATAGGCTTGTGATGTGGATCTATTTATTGTTGACATGGCTTCTTTATGTATGGCGGTCGTCTTATCGATTCAAATATTTAGAATTAGTTTTGAGTCAAAAAAGTAAAAGAAAATGAGCAGAGCGTGCTCTAACGATCTCTAACGATAGAACGATAGACCAATACGGCCAAGGGATAAATCCTAAAGTTTGAAAAATCATTTTGCATCAATAAATTGAATAGTTTTACACAGTAGAATCTAAGTCAGTCAGTCTATCCGAGTCTATCGTCTATCCTATCCGATCTCTAAACACTAACTAATGCCGACTTAGTTAAATTTTATATCTATCAATTATCTGTTTTAGATCTACACTAGATCTAGATTCTGTCTTAGATCTACTCTAGTTCTAGATCTAGATATTGCTATTTACAAATATATAGATTATATCTAGATCTAGTAAGTAGTCTTTTTTTTTTTTTACTAGAGTCTTCGTGAGAGTCTAGATCTATAGTTTAGATCGCCTAAAAAAGTTGTTGATCGCCTTAAAAAGTTGTTGATCGAATTTTGACAACAAAAGAATGTGTTCAATGTCTTCAGTCTAGATTTAGACTTAGAAGCTAGTTAAATTAATAGTTGGGAAGATAATCATTATGCCCGCCTGACATATATTTAGTAGGAAAGATTACAAATATAATAATACAGAAAGGGTTTTATTAATTACATAGGTTATGACTAAAAAAACAAGCTATAAATACTTTTACTTTTATACTGCTCATAACTGCTGTATAACTAAATTTATGTTTGCCCAAATTTTTCCAATAATAATTTGTTCTTCATCGGCCAGTCTATATATTATATATATATATGTCTATGGGGAAGACATATTAGGAACTCGTTTATTACGTAAAACACTAGCGGTGTTGCACTGACGCGCTAGTGTGCAAATGTACATATAATACTATTATGTTACATCTCTCTTCTTTAATTTAGAAAATCTATTTATCAGAGTAACTAACAAACTAGTCAACTAAAAAGTCAATTCACAAATCAAGTCTCTTGGGTTTGTTAACTACTCTGCCTGAGCGTGTCACGTAAGGTTCATGAGGTGTTAGAAGAAGCAGTGTGTAGTGGCGGCTCCAAATCTAGCGTATTTTGTAATCTTGGACTCTCTAGATGTTGTGGCTCCACTTGTTCTGACATGTTATCTGGAAAGTCATAACTATTGTCAAATCTATTTGCTTTCTCAGAAGACTTTCGGGTATGTTTTCTGTTTCTTCTGTAGACCTGATTTCCACTTTTGACATTGTATGATCTTGGCTTAGAATGCTTCGAAAATATTGTTCCTTGTTTCCACTTTGAATTAAGTTGCATTCTGACTGCCGTTCCGTCTTGTAATGGATTATGACTCTTAACACCTTTCTTCTTGTCATAATAATGTTTCTGAGACTGTTTCTCGGAGTCAAAGTGTTTCTTCACCACCTTAAGATCTGGTGTCTTAGGTGTGAGTATTTCCTCGCTCGAAGGTAACAGATTTCTGGGTCGGCGTCCCATGAGTAATTGTGCTGGCGACAAATTAATATTAGTCAGTGGAGTAGTTCTGTAGTCTAATAGCGACAGAAATTTGTCTTCGCTTTTCTTCCACAGTTTCTTCACTGTCAGCCTCGCCATTTGAACTCTGAAAATGAGGACTCGACATTTCATGCTCTATTCCGTATGATTTACAGAAATTCAGGAATTCTCTAGAGGAGAACTGTGGCCCGCTGTCTGATCTTAGTCTTCTAGGTATTCCATGGCATGCGAATATACTCTTCATTGCTTCGATGATATCTGATGTAGTTTCCTGTGACAGTTCTTTGACATCAATAAACTTTGAGAAGTAGTCAACTAGAAGAACATACTTTTTCCCCTCAAAATTAAACAGATCACATCCAACCATGTTGTATGGAAGGTCTGGTGTCTTGGTAGGCATTAGCGGTTCCGACACATTTTGATTCTGATGTTCAGCACTCCTACTACAATCCCTAACTGTCACTCCGATGTCTGCATTCATGCCTGGCCAATACATCACTTCTCTGGCTCGCTGCTTACACTTAACTATTCCTAAGTGAGTCTTGTGAATTTGATTCAGCATGTATTTACGTAAGCTTGGAGGCATGACAACCCTCAGACCTTTGTAAATAATACCATCAGAAGTTGATAACTGGTCTCTTGAATCCAAATATGGCCTGACTTCAATTGGAGTCTCGCTTCTTGTGTCTGGCCAACCAGTCAATATTACTTTCCGAAGCATTGAAAGTTCCTTGCTTGTACATTATTGAATTTCACTGTATTTCGATTCACTTACAGAGATCATTTGCACTGAATCATCTGTAAATTCACAAGCCTGAATATCAGTATTTGGTAGATGGGCACGAGAAAGTGTATCGGAGATAAACATTTCTTTGCCTTTCCTGTAACAGACTTTCAGATCATTCCACTGTAGTCTCATTAGCATCTTCTGTATTCTCATTGGTGCTGACAATAACGGTTTCTTGAAGATTTGCTCCAGAGGTTTGTGATCATTATAGACTGTTACTTCCTTACCAAATTTGTAGCAGTGAAACTTGCTTGTACTATATACAATTGAGAGCATTTCCCTCTCAATTTGGGCATATCTTGTTTCTGTGTTTGTGAGAGCTCTTGATGCGTATGCAATTATACCGACCTTCCTGAAGTAATATTGCTCCCAGTCCATCTTTACTTGCATCACATTCTATCTCTACGTTCTTGTTGACATCATTATATGCCAAAACTGGAGGATTTGTACAAAGATGTTTCAACTCTTCGAAACTCTTGTTTTGCTCATGATTCCATTCAAATTCTACTTCATCTTTTAGAAGCTTTCGTATTGGAGCATCTGATTGACTTAGATTAGGAACAAATTTTGCTAGGTACTGAATTAAACCTAGAAATCTTCTGATTCCATCTTTATCTTTAGGAGCTGGCATGTCAATAATTGCCTTTATCTTTGCTGGATCTGGTTCTAAACCTTTCTCAGACAAGAGATGACCCATATAAGGTACTCTGTTTTGCCTTATCTTGCACTTGTCATAGTTCAGCTTTAGATTGTACTCCATTGCTTTTTGCATGACTTGTTTCAATATGTGATCATGATGCTCAACATCTCTACCAGCTATAAGAATGTCGTCTATGATGACGTATGCTCCTTCAATACCTTTAAGCATTTCATCCATAATTCTTTGGTAAATTTCTGGCGCTGATTTGATTCCAAAAGGTAATCGTAGCCATCTATATCTCCCCAGAGATGTGTTGAAAGTTGTGAGAAAAGAAGATTCTCTTTCAAGCTTTATCTGCATAAACTCTGACTTGGCATCGAGAACTGAGAATATCTTCGAACCTGGAATGTTAGTGATCACATCTTCAATAGTTTTCATTGGGTGATGTTCCCGTCTGATTGCTTTATTGAGATCTTTTGGATCAATACATATTCTCACTGTCATTCCTGAACGAAACGACCATGGAGCTAACCCATTCAGTAGGTTCATGTACTGGAGTAATAAATCCATCAGCTTGCATTTCTTTGAGTTTTTTCTCAACTTTCTGGGTAACGATGCTGCTAAACGACGTGGTGGATGGATAACTCCCTTAGCATTTTCCTCTAACTGAATCTTGTATTCTCCTGGCAGTGTTCCAGTTGTTTTCAGCATTTCAGGAAACTGTCTTTGTAACTCGTCTTCTGCCTTGGATTCTATGCTGTCTATCCGCTGTAGTAGTCCTAAACATTCTGCTGTGTCACCACTCAAAATGTTTTCTTGATTAAGGTCTACAACCTCAAACGTTGCTTTCACCTCTTGTGTATTATTCTTCAAAGGTAGCACCACTGCTCCTAAAGTCTTAATGACGTGATTAGTGTAAGACTTGGGTGACTTTGCTGAATAAGCAAGTTTTACTTTGTCTTTGAGCTTTTCAAACTCTGACTTGTAAGAATGTTACACTTTGCTCCAGTGTCGATACGGAAAATCAATGACTTGCCATGTACTAGTAGCGAAGCAGGACGTTTTGGCGCCGCCGTTTTGGCGCCGCCGTTTTGGCGACAAGGTCGTTTTGGCGCCGCCGTTTTGGCGATAGGGACGTTTTGGCGCTAAGTACATTATTTACGTTTATTGTATTATTTATTAAAAAAGAATTATATATATCTATGTTTTGCATGAGTGTTTGTGTTAAGACATTATTTCTAGTCAAAATTATTAAGTTATCATATAATTTTTTCGTTGGAGCGGGGGGGGGGATAGAATATATATTTTGTTTGTCTCGGTATAAAATAGTAAAAAAGCTGTTTGTTATACATTTTTAAACACATATTTAATCGAAAATAATTAGTAGCTTTCGTACATTATATATGTTATTTGAGCAATTATTTTTAGATCTGTTCCTAAAACCTTCTTTATATGTGAGCTATAACAAGTCCATTAATCAATGTGACTTATCATTTACTAAATGTAAATGTGTGTTTGAGTTTCACATCATTTTCTTTAATAAGCATTTCGCCTTGTGTATGTGTGTTTATTAAGAGGCACACATGGAGGCACACTTTTATTTTCAAAGTAAAATTTTTTTAAAGATATTACTTTAAAATTAAAAACAAAAACAAAATGAAACAATGATAGACAAAACATTGATGCAATTATTTGTTTACATGAACATTGGTTTATTCAATGACTTACGCGTGAGAAAGGGAAGGGGTGGAGGAAAGAGTATACACAAGGAGTGAAATGTGAGCGGGAGGAGAAGGGGGGATAGGTGTCACAGGTAATGACCAGTCCCAAGGAGATAATCGCCAGACGTATGACGCCAACGACCAGTGCTCGGTGCTAGTCTTATCTTCATTTGTTTAACCTACCTGCGTCAATGCGAGATGTGTCACCCAAATCACCCCTACCAAATTTCTCAAAATATATCTTTTCAAAGTATTTTAGTGTCGTGAAATTGTATCTATCTATTGTTGCCCCTAGTATTTTTTCCCATTTGTGGATTCATGTTAGAGTTTGTACTGACCACATTCCGTGTCTTAATTTTTACTATGTGTGGAGTTATTGTCATTCTGCGTAATAAAGCTTTAGATGTAAATATTCTTTTTTGTTATATTAAAGTGTGACACTTAGCTAGTACTTATTCAGTATTAATTTCAAATAAACAAATAGGTCTTTTAGAAAGACATAGGAAAATGTCATCCAGTACGATTAGCAGAAATCACATACAAAAAAGGGAAGAGGATAGCATGTCATTACCATTCAGGAATCTGACATATTCATGAAAGAAGCAAAACCTTTATATTACCAAAAAAAAAAAAATCGCTGGACGGTGTTAGAATTCATACTATACATACAATATTATGGTACAGTGAAATAAACATTGTTATAAAAGCTACGTGCTATATACATTATCGTCAAATTATATCTCGCGCCAAAACGTCCCTATCGCCAAAACGGTTGGCGCCAAAACGTCTCGGGCCAAAACGGCGTCGCCAAAACGGCGGCGCCAAAACGTCACGTACCCTACTAGTAGTTTTACAGTCCACTTGTCTTCAACGACATTGATGTTGTCAAGTTTAACCTTCTTAGACTGGCTACTTGCAGTGCTAATAGGTACAATATTTTCATCACTTTCATCGCTGTCATCTTCTACTAGATTAACGTTGCGTCTTTTTCTGCACATTTGATACCAGTGGTTCTTCTGCTTGCAGAAATTGCATGTGGTTCCTACTGCTGGACATTTTCCCTTTTCGTGGTTTTTGACGCACTTACTACATAATTTATCAGAGTTGTCTTTAGCATTAGACTTCTGTTTATGTACATTGTTTGACTGTCTCTTGATTGCTAGAACTTCTTGGCCCCTAAACATTTTCACTTGGCTTTGCGACATCTCATATCGTTGTCCAATTTCTATAGCCTTGCTAAGGGTCAACTTCTGTCCCTGATCAAGTAGTCTTAATTGAGCCTTTTCATGTATGACTCCACTAATGATCAAATCAATAAGCATATCATCTGGATTATCATACTCACACTCCATAATGAGAAGCTTTAGGTCTTTAACAAATTTATCAAAACTTTCTCCTTCTAACTGCTTTCTCTGACGTGCTCTAAATCTAGACACTCTTTTATTTTGTCTTGGCCTTATGTAGTCTTCTATTTTCTTTAATAGCAATTGCGGATCTCCCTCTTCACTATCAGTGATATTTAGAGTTTTGTAAACTTCATGGCCTTGTTGACCTATCTACATTCCCAGCCATCCGGCTTTTTGTTTACTATCGGCTGCAGCTAACGGTCCTTTGAAACAAAAGCTCACCTGCTGTTGAAATCTTAAAACTCTTGATACAGATCTTTAGAATTCCAATTCAAGATTGGTTGCTCAAAATAAAAAGAAGCCATTATTAGATTACTAAAAACCTTTGTCTGGACACTTTTTAAGTTTACTTCTGACACCATGTAGAATATTTGTAGTGCACAAATAACAAACTAGTGTTTAAGAGGGAAGACATATTAGGAACTCGTTTATTACGTAAAACACTAGCGGTGTTGCACTGACGCGCTAGTGTGCAAATGTACATATAATACTATTATGTTACAGTGCCTATACTCATGATACATTGCCTAACTTTTAACTACTAATAAATTAACAATTAACGTTGAAATACAAGAAAAGTAATAATTTTTCCCGACATTGAAAAAATGTGCCGGTACCAGTACCGGTGCGTACCATCACAAAAATATATGTATATCTCAATCTTCTTTCATTTACATTTTTTTGCGGGGTTATTGCTACTTAATACATTGATACCGGATCGATTTATATAGGGTCTAAGTATACAAGCAGGATCTCACTCTCAAGCATTGGATACATTTATTTTTTAAATACAAAGTTTTATGGAAGAGGCAATCATGTGTGCCCGTACGGAGGTGCCTCTGAATTCTGAGTAGTCACGTTTTAGCCATTGAAAAAATATTAATGAAATACTTCTTCCAGGTGTGTTTTTTTTTATTACGTAGATGTAGATTTAATCAGAATCCAGGCTACGCAGTATACTAGAGAAAGCCGAGAAGATCGGAAAGATCTGGGAAACCATAAAAAAAAACTAGCAAGAGACTGTGGAGAGTGACGTGTTATTGTTGATGCCCTATGTTCCATAAGGAACCCAATGGAATGATGATGATGAGGGAGTGTAACGGTCAAAGAAGATATCTGAAGGTGGCTTGAGTAAAAGGTATCATATGCTACAGTGCAAGTGATCTTTGAAGATGCTTCTTTTGTCTTGTCTTGAATAAAGATCTTATGACCGTAATGGCGAGGATCTAGAAGTTGTCAGCTGATCAGATGATCTAAGTATATATTAATAGATTCAATGAAGAAATACTTCTTTTCAAAATACAGAAACTTTTAATTTAAAACTTGGAACAGCAATGTACAATCTTTACAAGAATAAACTGTAATCAAATGAAGTTGTTAATATATTTAATAATAATAGGCTTGTCTTCGAATCCGAAGATTAGTGAGGAATACAGTGTTTCCCGTGGCTGTGCAGTCCCAGCTGTGACCTACATAATTTGCCACCCCCAGGGCAAGTAAAACCATTGTCCGTAGGTGGTCGGTTTAGATTTTCTTTTCGTCGTCTGCGTTTGTCCTCGGCGGCAGATTTTCTTTTGGTCTCAAATGTGTATCCCGCGGCCTTCGTGAGTGACCTCCAGCTGTCTCGTTCCGACGCCGCATGCAACCAGGTGCTCTCTTCTATGTCAGCCAAGGAAAGTTGACGCCTAAGCTGGTCTTTGAAGCGTTTCCGTGGGGCGCCTCTGTTACGTCGACCACCTTTTAGCTCACAAAAAAAACCTGCCTTTGGCATACGTTCGTCTCCCATACGGGATACGTGCCCTGCCCAGCGTAGCTGTCGGATCATAAGAAGTCCCTCTATACTGTCCATACCGGCTTTCGCAAGGACATCGCTGTTTATAGTGCGGTCTTGCCATCGTATGTCCATGATGGAGCGCAAGCATCTTTGGTGAAAGCGCTCAAAGAGTCCTAGCTGTTTTCTATATAGTGTCCATGTCTCAGAGCCATATAGAAGGGTTGAGAGAACCACCGCCTGGTAGACATTTATTTTTTGTAGGTAGGCGAAGCGATTTGTTCTTTCAAACTCTCGCCTGTAGGTGTCCAAAGGCGTTACTGGCCCTGGCCAGACGGTTATCAACTTCCCATTTGACACTATGCTACCAAGATATGTGAAGTGATCTACCACGTTAAGGGGCTGTGCGTTTACTGTGATCCTTGGTGCTGAGTATGTTTCATTGGGTGACTTCTGGAACATGACTTCTGTTTTCCCGAGGTTTATAGATAGACCGAAAGAGGCGGCTGTCAGGGAGGGTTTTGGCGGCCGCAGACTCGTTTTGTCGTTTAGGGTATGAAGTCTTTGCCCGGGCCTACCCTCGCGCTGAGCAGGATAAACTGAACAAAAGTAACGGCATGGAAAAATAAAGTTCAGTAATTCAACTGGACAACAATTTATGGAATGTAACTCTTGTCAACTTATATCAGCGAACAACAATGTTATAAGGTTAACAGTTTAATGACTAATGAAATGATAAAATGATGAGGCATAATAAATGGATACATAAATACACATCAATATAGTATCGATCATTCACAATATAGGGCAAATATGTTTTACACAATAGCGCACATTAACATTACTGCCAAGGTCTACCAGGGCTAACAACGCCCACACTCAACACCATGGGTGATGTCAACAAACCCCAAGGACCAAATCAAACAACTTCGAGCCTGACTCCACCAAAGCACAAGCCTAAGTCCTTAAACGAAATAAAGGATCAATCCGTAACAAACGTTATTGACAAGATCATAATAAAACGTTTCAAGATCTACAACATTCAGCAGACCGTAAAATAACCAACTTACCCAAAACTGGGGAAAACAAACACTAACTCCATAGCGCCATCACAACAAAGCCAAAGCAAAACACCATCGACCCACTCACACCGAGGCAACCAAGAATGACAACAAATCGCACCACCTTAGAAACAGATACTCGCGGAGCTTATGGTGTAAAGAAAAGAATAGCAATCCCAATGCGCATAAACAAGCTGCGCATGACAGCGGCAGCGTAGGCAAATTCGTTTACCGCGTTCTGGAGGTCATTTTCATTGTGAGCTAGCAGGGCGCAATCATCGGCATAGAGAAGCTCCGTTATGACCATCTGCTTTGTTTTTGTGTGGGATAGTAGGCGTCGGAGATTAAACACGTTGCCGTCAGAACGAAACCGGATGTAGATGCCTTCATGCAATTGCTGCCTCATTTGACCCAGCATTACGCCAAAGATGATAGCGAATAGAGTAGGGGCAAGTACACAGCCCTGCTTCAGGCCATTTTCTATTGGGAAGTGATCAGATAGAGCACCATTGTGTCTGATCTGGCCTCTCTGTCCAACGTGAAACTGCTTGAGAATGGATAAAAACGTAGGTGGGCACCCCAGCCTAGCCACAATCCTCCAAAAACCATCGCGACTGACCGTGTCGAAAGCCTAGGTGAGGTCAACAAAAGCTGCGTACAGGTTTAGGTTCTGCTATTTGCATTTTTCCTGTAACTGTCGCAGAACAAATATCATGTCAGTTGTACCTCTACCGGCTCTGAAACCACATTGGCTTTCAGATAAGACCTCATCCACTAAAGACTGGTTTAGTCGGTCGAGCAACACTCGAGCAAAGATCTTTCCTGCTACCGACAGAAGTGTAATGCCTCGATAGTTGGAGCAGTTAGACTTGTCACCCTTTTTGTATAGGGATATGATTACGGAGTCTCTAAGTTCAGGTGGGACCACGCACTTCTCCGAGCATAGAGCGAACAAGTGTTAGGTAGTGTAGTTTAGTATTGCGCACATTTTTTAGATAGTTAGTTTAGTCTTTTAGAATTGCGCACTTTTTGGAACCGACATTGAACGCACATTTTATGACGACACAGACTGTAGGGTTAGAGATTAAGTTTGACGTAATAGGATTTCAGTTACCGCTAGGCACTTGGGGTGATCAGACGTATTTATCTTTTGACTAGACTGTGGCCCATCTTGTAAATAAAGTTATTGTTGAATTTTATCTCGAAGTCAACTTGGTCATTCAAGTCTTTGTTCGTTCTTGTTCTTGTGATGTTCACTGTGAACTCGCACATAATAATTTCATCGATACAACTATACCCAAGCATCTAGTATCCAGAAGAAAACTTAGAAATACTTCAACTACAGTAATCTACAAACACAGCAAGAGGAATATATAACAGTGATCATTACACAAGTCTGTTAGCCTCTCGGTTAGGGCGACACCACCCATTTTAAATATTTCCGCAGGAAGTCCATCAGAGCCAGGTGCCTTGTGTCTTTTGAGTTTAGATATTGCTGTCTCAATTTCTTCAGATGTCGGGGTCGTCGAGCTCCTCTCTTATGGTTTTCTGAGGGACATTTGCCAGCGATTCCTCCGATACGTGCCTTTTATCACCAAACAACGTACTGTAGTGTTCTGTCCAGCGATTTTGTATGTCCGCCTTGCTGGTAAATAGTGTAGAACCATCGGATGATCTTAGCGGTGCTGTAGTCTGGTAGGTTGGGCCATAGGCACAACGAAGCGACTCATAGAATGAGCGTGTGTCACCAGTGTCAGCATGTCTCTGCATGCTTATGGACAGCTCCAGCCACCAATTATTTTTTAGTTCCCTGAACTTTGACTGCAGAGTGTGACAAGAAGCTTTATAGAGAGTACTGGAATACTAAATGATCTACACTATTGTACAAAATAAAATAGCAAGTTGAGACTCTATAATTTACGTCTTTCTAGAATGAACAACTACTCAAGACTGGCCGGGATTCTAGCTTTTACTGTTTTTGCTCACGAAACTGAGCCAACCTCTTAATTTGCATAATAAAATAACCTATCAAAATTGTATCTTCAACCAACTAGAAATTCTCTATTAGACAAATGGTGC
Organism: Biomphalaria straminea; assembly: GCA_021533235.1. Lineage (NCBI taxonomy): Eukaryota > Metazoa > Mollusca > Gastropoda > Planorbidae > Biomphalaria > Biomphalaria straminea. The sequence continues at coordinate 5,611,157 of JADKLZ010019686.1, read as the reverse complement.
AAAGTTGGAAAAACCGGCTAAAATACCCCAGCTAACTAGGTCTGCCGGTTGACCTTGACCGGAGCTAGATTAAAATAATAATTACATGAAATGAAATTTAAAAAAATAGACAAACCAAAATGTCTGAGGAATGGAACGCGACAGGGGGGTGCAGGTGCACCACAATGTACTTCATTGCGGACGCCAATGCATTACTGATTCAAGAGATAAATAAATTAATGTTCAGAAAAAGTTTGCGCATCGTCTTCTAAGTCTAAATCTAAAGGCCTATCATTGGATCATTGTTAATCCCGAATAAGTAATGCTTCTACTTAATAATAATAAAAGGCTTGTCTTCGAGTCCGAAGATTAATGAGGAATACAGTGTTTCCCGTGGCGGTGCAGTCCCAGCTATGACCTACATATTTTGCCACATCCAGGGCAAGCAAAACCATTGTCCGCAGGTGGTCGGTTTAGATTTTCTTTTCGTCGTCCGCGTTTGTCCTCGGCGGCAGATTTTCTTTTGGTCTCAAATGTGTATCCCGCGGCCTTTGTGAGTGACCTCCAGCTGTCTCGTTCCGACGCCGCATGCAGCCAGGTGCTCTCCTCTATGTCAGCTAAGGAAAGTTGACGCCTAGGTTGGTCTTTGAAGCGTTTCCGTGGGGCGCCTCTGTTACGTCGACCACCTTTTAGCTCACCAAAAAAGACTGCCTTTGGCATACGTTCGTCTCCCATACGGGATACGTGCCCTGCCCAGCGTAGCTGTCGGATCATAAGAAGTCCCTCTATACTGTCTATACCGGCGTTCGCAAGGACATCGCTGTTTGTGGTGCGGTCTTGCCATCGTATGTCCATGATGGAGCGCAAGCACCTTTGGTGAAAGCGCTCAAGGAGTCTTAGCTGTTTTCTATATAGTGTCCATGTCTCAGAGCCATATAGAAGGGTTGAGAGAACCACCGCCTGGTAGACATTTATTTTTGTAGGTAGGCGGAGCGATTTGTTCTTCCAAACTCTCGCCTGAAGACGTCCAAAAGCACTGCTGGCCCTGGCCAGACGGTTATCAACTTCCCTTGAAAGTGAGGCTTCTACTTAGGTACAGTGGTAAAGACGTGCTATAATTTTAACTAGAATAGGCGAATCTGTATTTCATGTCCGACCATGTATGATTTATTATAGGCTTGCAATTCTTTGCACTAAAAAGGGTGTCAGATAATATATAGTACTAGTCGACCGGCGGCATAGCATACGCCGCTATTTTCCAGGGCAGGCCTTAGGCACTGCAACATATGCGACTACAGTGGGTCCCGAACTTTCTTTGGACCCGTGCTAATTTTTATGTGTATAAATAATGAAATTGAACCATTTTATAAAGCATAACAGATTTCCCGCGTCCGACCACAGTGGGTCCCGAACTTTCTTTGGACCCGTGCTAATTTTTATGTGTATAAATAATGAAATTGAACCATTTTATAAAGCATAACAGATTTCCCGCGTCCTCTTGATTTACCAGGAGCCCCCTGGAAATCTCCTGAAATGTTATTAAATGCTATGCCGCCGGTCGAAAAAGTCCTGGAAATTTCCGGACATTATTAAAATCTTTTTAAATTAAAAAAAAAATATGCTATGCTATTTTGTGAATGAAAATAGTGCGGATTTGGATAGGCTATTATTTCCCATTCGATTCACACCATGTTGCGTCATGGGATCTTCCCATTTCCTTGTTATAAGTAAAAATGCGTGAATTCATGAATGAAAAATACTATGGATGGAGATTTAAAAAATGGCTAATTGACCTTAATTTACGCGATATTAAGAATATAGCTGCACTCATGTAACAATGCTTTAGAAAAACAAATTTGAATGTTAATTTGATTAAATGGACTATAATTAGTATGTTCATGTGCTAAAGCATAAAACTATACTTGCGAAGAGAAGTTCTATAATCTTCTTAGAGTTGAATTCGAGTTTTAGATCTAGATCTAGGAACAGATTTTAGATGTATAAATTATTAAATTAAACCATTTTATAACATATAACAGATTTCCCGCTGCCTCTTGATTTACCAGGAGCCCCTGCGACGATATCTCCTGAAATGTTATTAAATATAGACCTACGAAAAAGTCCTGGAAATCTCCGGAAATTATTGAAATCTTTTGTAATTCAACAGTAGATAGATATATATATACATGTGTTTTCACGAAGTTACTTCCTTTTTCCCGGTCTATTGATTTCTTTATGTGTCTATGCTATTTTGTGAATGAAATAGTGCGGTGCGGATTGGGTCCATTCACACCGTGGTGCGTACGCCAGGGGATCTTCCCTATTTACTCGTTGTTGTTGTCTGACCTAATTCTTTGAGGATTATATATATAGATGTTAGTCGTGACGATTTGTTTATATTTGCACACAGATTTAGTTATTATGAATGCCACAAGGTCGACTATGACAGACATTAAAATCATTTAAAGTTTAATATCACAACAATTTTTTTTTCAAAAATTATTTTGTGTATGAAATTGTGTATCGGAAAATGACGGGTACTTGAAATAAGCTAGTCCTAAAAAACAACACAGATCTTGGGTAAAATAATCATCTAATAAAGTACTGTAAATGTGTAGTTTCCCGCGCTAATTTCAGCTCTTTTTCTTTCCCGTATTTTTGTGCATAATTTTTTTCTCTATCAGGCACACTTAAAATTATGGCATAATAATGTCAGTTTAATTTAAAAAGATAACTGAAAAATGCAAAGTTATATAGGGAAAAAAGCCATTTCCGGCCCAATAGTTTTTAAAAAAGATATGAAACGGACTAGTGCAATAAACCCTATTACCAATAGTTAATTAACTAAATAGTTTGTTTTTTTTTAAATTGATTCTTGATTTGTCAGGTTAAAGAAATAATTGTGCAAAATGAAACATTGATCCGAGTTTGGACAGACAGACAGAAATATAGACAGAGATATATGCTTTGTAAAAATCCAACAAATTCTCACAGTAAATACTAGGCATATTAATCTAAATCTATAGAGATATTGAAAAAGCACAAGATTTTAGTTCAGTTTTAGTAACTTAACTTTTTGAGCCATGTTCCAGAAGTCACCCAATAAAACATACTCAGCCCTAAAGATCAACGTAAAAAAGACAGCCCCTTAACGTGGTAGACAATAGACAAGAGAAGCCAATCATGCTACAGGGAGAAAACATCCTTGATACAGACCACTTCACCTATCTCGGAAGCAGAGTTAGCAAAGACGGTGGAGCTGATGATGATATACTGATTCGAATAAATAAAGCTAGGTTTGCCTTCTCAACTCTTCAAACAATCTGGCGCTCCAAGGCAATATCTCTACATAACAAAATAAGAATCTATAATACTAACGTTAAGTCTGTTCTCCTTTACGGTTCAGAAACTTGGAGAGTCACTAAAAGAAATACGGAAAGCTCCAAACTTTTGTTAACAGATGCCTACGCCGGATATTAGGAATTAGGTGGCCAGAAAAGATTACCACTACCGATTTGTGGAACAAAACTAGACAAAAGCCCATAGCACAAGACATTACCAAACGAAAATGGAGCTGAATAGGACACACCCTGCGGAAACCAGCTACCAATGTTGCAAGGCAGGCTCTTGACTGGAATCCACAAGGAAAGAGGAAAGTAGGCAGACCCAAGCAAACCTGGAAGAGGTCAGTCATCAGTGAAGCTGAGGGTACTGGAATGACATGGGAGCAGATGAAGAAAGCTGCTCAGAACTGAGTTCGGTGGAGAGGTGTGGTTGCGGACCTATGCTCCCCTGGGAGTACACAGGATTAAGTAAGTAAGTAAGTAAGTTAACGTGGTAGATCACTTCACATATCTGGGTAGTATAGTATCAAATGACGTCTCACTTTCAATGGAAGTTGATAACCATCTGGCCAAGGCCAGTAGCGCTTTTGGACGCCTTCAAGCGAGAGTTTGGCGGAACAAATCGCTCCGCCTGCCTATAAAAATCAATGTCTACCAGGCGGTGGTTCTCTCAACCCTTCTATATGAATCTGAGACATGGAAACTATACAGAAAGCAATTAAGACTTCTTGAGCGCTTTCGCCAACGATGCTTGCGCTCTATCATGGACATACGGTGGCAAGACCGCATTACAAACAGCGATGTCCTTGCGAACGCCGGTATAAACAGTATAGAGGGTTTTCTTATGGTCCGACAGTTACGCTGGGCAGGGCACGTATCTCGTAATGGAGCCGAACGTATGCCAAAGGTAGTCTTTTTTGGTGAGCTAAAAGTTGGTCGACGTAACAGAGACGCACCATGGAAACACTTCAAAGACCAGCTTAGGCGTCAACTTTCCTAAGCTGACATAAAAAAGAGCACCTGGATGCATGCGATCTCAGAATGAGAGCGCTGCTTGTCACTCACGAAGGCCGAGGGATACACATTTGAGACCAAAAGAAAATCCACTGACGAGGACAAAAAGAAAATCTAAAGAAAAGAAAATCTAAATCAACAATGGTTATGCTTTCCCTGGATGTGGCAAAATATGTAGGTCACGTATGGGGCTGAGCAGTTACGGGAAATACTGCCTAAGTAATCTTCGGGTTTTGAGTTTTGCGTTTTGGGGCTAGGCACATCGGCACAATTTAGGCCATATCGTGCCCTTAATCCTTCAAGGCTCACTCTCCCATACAGTTAAATCCCATACAGTTAAATCATTAAAAGCAACATCTATTTACAGTTAAAATAGTAAATTAGTAAAAATTTAATAATTAATTTGGTAAAAATCTAATGTAAATATTATATGTTCACAATTTCATAAATCAGATCTTCGTAGAAAACACCACCTACCGAATAAAGCCCAGTACCTTCCCGGGGTCGACATTGTCGAATAGTATTGTTGTGTGCTCTAAAAAATTTCTCCCTGACATCCTGGTATCTGGGGCAGTCAATAAGGATATGTTCTACGGTGAGGCGGGAGTCACAGTACTCACAAAGTGGGGGTTCCTCTCTCTTCGGCACAAAAAAGTGCGTGATGTAGGTGCCTCCAATCGGTCCTGACACTCTCGATAGGTGGCAGAGGCACTAATCTTCGGGCTCGTAGACTAGCATTATTATCATTATTACTGTTGAGTAAACTATTATTAACACTCGGTTAGCTCAGTCGGTAGAGCATCAGACCTTGAATCAGAGTCAGTGGTTTTTGTACCTAATCACACGATAACTTTTTTTTTAATACAAAAAATTTAATACCGTTTTTTTTTCAGTGGCGTAGCTAAGGGGGCGAGGGGGGAGCTTTTGAAAATCCCTCCCAGGCTCCACTTAAGGGGAGGGGGCCTAACGGGTGTCCGAAATTTGTTTGTAAATACATAAATTAACATATTTGATTGACAAATAGTGTCAAGTAACAGTACGTTTTAAAATATTTTTCCGAAAGAGAAAAGTTAAAGTTAGTTTTACATTTTAAAATGCAAATCTTTAATATATTTGTTGCCGATTTATTTACTTTCAAAAGAGATCAAACGTGCTTGCTGCAAAAACTAAGAATATTACTCTCTTTGTTGCCACGAACAGGGAAGGTTTATACCGCGGGGCCTTGTGCGTGTGTCATGTGCGGGGACCCGTAAGGATAAACTATATATACCGTACCACGATAACCGGCTAATCCGTCTCTAACGCTGTAACAATAACAAGACGGTATGTCTGCCTTAACACTGTGGGCCTTCCTTTTTTGTTACAAAACATAGAACATTGCGTAGCCTATGTTGGCTTACTATTGGCCGCGCTAAGTGCTATATATATTGTTATAACCCTACTGGCGGCGCAAAAGGGTTAACTTTGTGTAATCAGCTGACATGTGACACAGGCTAGTAGAACAGTTTAGCGTGCTATGTCAAAAGGGGAAAAGAACAGTACTGGCATGAACTTTGCACGCAAATGTGATCACTGTTATGGTCATCTGATCATAAGCCTGTGTGTACGAGAGACCAGAGACTGAGTGTGTAGGCAAGCAGTTCAAGACAGGACACGGAGGAGACCAGGTCTGTTAGTCTGGTTATGAAGTCGGTCCTGGTCCAGTCCTGAAGTGAATGTACGTGTCCAGAAGAGATAGAGACAGTAGAGTTTAGTTTGTGATGTACAGTGTAGCATTTGTAGCTGTTGATGTGCCAATTGTCTAGTATTGGCTGTTATCTTTTCCATTAGTAAAGTACCAAATTATTTTTAGAGCTCTTGTTGTCAGATTCTTTGATGTGTTGTGTTATGTGTTTAGCAGTGTTTACGGAAAGCTTGAGATAGGAATCGGAGAGTCGTAACAATATATACCGTATTGTATTTGTTCTGCATAAGGAAAATTCTTTCAACTTTAAAAAAGTTTAAAAAGTACTCCCATGGCCATAGCCTATTGGGGAAAAAAAAACAAATAGGCGGAAGCAAAAAATCCAAATATTTTATTTCGTATACAAAACATCGACATCCAATCGGATTGTATTAGGAAAATATGTGGTGATTAAGTTTGTGAGAATAAAATCTCCGATCGCGGGCCCCCCTCAAGCGCGGCCTGGGGCTGCTGCCCCACTTGCCACTCCCTAAAGGCCGCTACTGGCCACGAATAAAGCTGTATGATATACATTATTATTCTTAATAATGCTAAAATTGTCCATTATTCGGGTTGACCAGGGTGGGGCTACAAAACAGCGTGATGCATTGGTTAAACCTATGATAACGCAGGCACAATGAGTGCCGTCTGTCTGGCTAGCGAATACGTCTTTTAGGCATAAATCCAAAAGCAATATTGAATTTTTTAACTTTTTTTTCCAAATTAACCCCAGAGATCCTTCCTTTTCAAGTTAGTATCACATCCTTCATATTAAAGTTCTTAAACTGATATCTACTAGGAACTTTAACAATTCGACCACTTCTGGTTGTCTTGACTGGCACAACAGGTTCTCTAGACGTTGGTCTATAACTCTCTGTTTCGTTTGTTCTAACAGTTTACTGTTCGTTGCCTTCATCGGTATCATAGTACCCAAAGATATCGTGATCAAAACCCTTGTTCAAAAAGTGTTGATTTCTTCTCATTGTTTGTTTATAATGTAAGATCTGGGTGAGGAATGTTTTTTTTATGAGAACTACTTTTTGCCATGTTTGTTCTAGACGAACTCTCACTTTCTCTCCGACAGAGTAATCTTTAGGTAGTCTTTCGTTTGCATCGTATTTCACTTTGCTTTTCATCTGTCGTTCGTTGAGTCAGTTATCGATGGTTTCAATAGTTTTGGATCAGTTGGATTAATGTCCCTGAGTCTTCTACTCATCAGCAGTTGTGATGCTTATCGGAGTATTTCTATACTCGAGCATGCTTTCTGCTAAATGACGAGAAACTGACGAAACTGATCACCCAGTCCAACGAAAAAGCAAAAGAAGGTAGTGAATACTATGGATTCCCTGTAATCAAAACAACCAGAAGAAAGAAAAGACTTTATGGGAAATTGAGTTCTAATGTAGGACTGTCAATAGAACTGCATTTCAAACGTGTTGCGACAGAAGTGTTGGACAGATTTCAAATGGGGATGAAGGACAGATTACAAAGGCTGGAAAAATGGATAACTTTGGGTTTCTTCTTGAACCAAGACACCTGTTGGATAATTACACGCTTATGACAAACTGTGTTACTTTTTCCTTTTTGTATGATGAAATAAATGGCAAATCGCTTGTTCAATGATGTCATTAATGTAGAGCAGTTTTGATCAACAAACCAGTATTACGATCCACAATAGACATATTGCGGAAACGGGTTTCATATGGTCATCATCATCATCAAACTCCATTTGAGTGAGGGCTTGAGAGGCTTAAATCCTCTCTTGCAAAAGCCCTGGACAGAAACCCTGCTGTCTTGCGTAGTGCGTAGGCGTCACCATACAGGTCGAGAAATTTTGGTTTCCCAGCCCTGTCGAGACGGAGATCAGCAAGTCTGGGGCAGTCGAACAGAATATGAGACACGGTTTCCTCTTCTTCCCCGCAGCGGGGGCACCGTGAGTCAAAATTTGGCCAAAACCGTGAAAAGTATGAGCCAACAGGACAGTGGCCTGTCCTGCACTGTGCTATAACAGCTTGCTCAGGCCTGGACAGCCTCCACCACGGGGAAGTGCGGTCAGGGCGCCTCATACGCTCCCAGACTCCACGGGCTTTTTGGGACTTGTCCCAGCACTCAAACCACTTTTCCATTTCAGTTTTTTGAATTGTAGCCAGGGCATGGTGAAAACTTACAGCCTGTTCAGTTGGTGGAATTTGTCCTCCCTGGTGGGCCAAGGAGTCTGCAATAGTGTTACCAGTCACACCTATGTGACTCGGTACCCACTGCATTATCACAGGAATGCCATAGCGCTGCTTCATGTTGTGTGAGGCCATGATGACAGTGTCGATATTGGGGGGCCATGGTCCAGGGCTTTGCAAAGCCTGTAGTACAGGTTTTGAGTCAGTGACCACAACAATCCGTGTTGCCCTCAAATGCCCCTCGCCGAGATGTGAGTCAATGACCTTTAGGGCTTCACAGACTGACATGGTCTCCGCATCAAAACTGCAAACACTCCCACATGGTCCAAAGATTTTAACTGAGTGGGAGCCAGGAAAGTCGATGTAGGCTCCATAGCCTGCTCTTTCGGAATCCAACAATGCCGACCCATCAGTGTATGCAGAAATAGCACAGGGTTTGAAAGCATTAATGGTCTCCAGTGCTATTATTTGGAGGTCGTTAGATGAACGATTTTGCTTGGTGGCGTTAGGATCTGCTAGTCTCAGTCGTACGTCTGGGGTCGTTGGGCGACACCAGGGGGGAAGGGGGTGAAAACGTTGGATGTTTTGTCGGTTGGTGGAGAGGCCAGCTTTATCAGATAGTCTAGTGGCATGGTGCATAAAAGACTGCATCTTGATACGTCTTCTGCATCTCCAACCATCCACTAGTTTTCTAGCTGGGAGGTTTTCGTCCAGCCTTTTATATCGCTCAAAGCAGGTCAGTACTGACCTTTCCCGCCTAAGGTTTAGTGGACCAACATTAGCCATTATTTCAGCCGCATTTACTGGACTTGTCCTAAAGGTACCACAGACAAATCTTAGTGCTTGGGACTGTATTTTATCAAGCTGTTCAAGAGCAGTCCTAGAGCCATAAATTTGCACAGGTAGGCTGTAGTCTATCTGTGATCGGACTGCTCCTAAATACAGGGATCGGAGCATGTCTGCTCGGGCTCCCCACTTCGTGGATGCCAGCTTCCGCACAATGCAAAGTTTCCCTGAGGCCTTTCTTGCAACATCCTGAATGTGCTCACACATTTTTAGTTTGCGATCTAAAGTTACACCAAGGTACTTGGGTAGCTTTTCCATGCTGAGAGCCACTCCGTTAAGGGAGAGCCGGAAAGGTTGTTCGAGAATGCCAGTCCCGAGCGTGAACAGGGAATAGACTGTCTTGGAGGTGTTTATTTCTAGCCTCCATTTTTTGTGTGTATGAGCAGAGCGTATGGAGATCTTCTTGCAACACTTTTTGTATAGAGGCTGCGCTCCTTCCGGATTTCCAAAGGACAATATCATCAGCATATAGCAGCTTTTGGCATTTTAGCTGAGCCGGTAGGTCATTTATGAAGGCCGTGAAAAGGATGCATGACAGGACGAAGCCCTGGGGGAGGCCGTGCTCGAGGGTCATTTCCCCTGAGACTTCTCCGTACATCCTTGTTCTTATTGTACGCTCTTGTAGGAAGTCTCTAATCCAGTTATATATCCGTCCCCGCACCCCCACGGCTCTTATCTTATGAAGCAAACCAGGCCGCCATACTTTATCATATGCCTGTTTTAAGTCAATGAAGACTGCGTATGTGCTTTCGGTCCTTTGGAATCCATCTGCTACGCTCTGCACAAAGATGTTGACTTGGTCTGTTGCGGACATTCCAGCCCTAAAACCAGCCTGTTCTGGAGCTATAAGACCTTCCTTTCCCCCCTACATGTTTGAGCATTTCAGGGGTGATGCCATCCGGCCCGGGAGACTTTTTGAGCTGGCATTTCCTTATGGCAGCATTAAGCTCGCCTATCGAGAAGGGGGAGTTCATCGTTCCCTCAGCACTTTCGGTCTGTGGTTCCTTTCGGTCTTTTTTTTCATCAGCTTTGCGAGCTTTATCAATGGCTTTGGACATTGGGGACTTCTTGGCAGCCTTGTTGATCTTAGCAAAATATTTTTTCAACAAAGTGGCAATTTTCTTCTTTGATGAGATGGTTACCCCACTGGGTGAGGATAATGGGGTTGCTGTTTTGATACGCCCAGCATTTTCGAGATTTCTAAGAAGACTCCAGGCCTTAGAGCTGTCCCTTAGGTCTAACTTTGCACAGGTGTTGGTCCAACGTTCTCGTTTTTCCCTGTTAACAGACGTTTTGACTAGCAGACTGAGTCTGTTATATTTCTGCCTGAGTGTTGGATTGTTTGGGTTCTTTTGGACCTTTTGGTGTGCCCTTTTCCGGGATGTAACAAGTTTGTTGATTTCAGCTGTCCAAAGGTTCTTAAATTTTTTACAAGGGTAAGTTCGAGGAATAAACTTTTTAGCCATTCCTAGGATAGCTGTTGTTATCTGACGGTATACGAGGTCGATAGAGCTAGACTCTACATGGATTTTTTCAAGGGCATTGTCGACAGCTTTCTCATATCCTTGCCAATTAGCTTTAGTATAGCACCACTTTCGTGGCTCTTTGGTGGTCTTGGTGTTGGTTTTAGAAAGAATGGCAGTCAGTAATATTGGAAGGTGGTCACTACCAATATCGCCTAGTACTTGATAAGTTATGGCAGATTCCAAGTTAGCAGAGACTAAAGAAAGGTCTGGTCGTGATAATGAACCATTGCTAGCATGCAGAAGAGTGGGAGGAGAGTGTTTGTTTTGCAAAAGAAAAAGGTTAGTAGAGTTGCACAGGTTTCATATGGTAATAACGTGCAACCTTGCAACCTCCTCCGAATACCACTAACTCAGGCCGCTTCCATTGCGTCATTCTCAAAGCTCAAGTTCATCAAAAACTATCCCAGGAGCACAATGACGCAAGAAAGGCTTATCATAGCTTTAATGTCATTGAAGTCACAAATACTAGAAAGTATCGATGTAGATGATGTTATAGATGTCTTTGCTGCACAGAATGCACGACGTGAAGCGATATGAATTGAGATTCGTCACGAGTGCATTATTTAGCTAATAAACAACGGCATTATTTATTAAAAGAGTATTAATGATAATTTTTTTTGTTAAGTTTACTTATATACTGAACCAATTAGATCTTGGGCTTATATATTTTTTGCGTACATTATGCCATGTCATATATTGAATGCCAAATTGCAAGGGGCCCCCAAAGAGGTCGATCCCCTCCGGGCCCCCGAACCCCTAGCTACGCCCCTGTTTTTTTTTTTTTTTTGCACAATTTAATTTTAATAATTCGATCTACATAAAAAATGAAGCGGAATGGATCTCATTCACCAATCGTAAACAAACAACATTTAGCCACGTGATTCTATATATATTGTAATAACTTAAGGGAAGGCAACTCAACGAGGACAACGATGTTTATTTACAGGACATCAAAGTTACACAAATTAACATCGTCATTCAGCACTGTCTCTTCATCTTGGCTCTCAAGGTGGGCGGAAATCGTTAGTTTCTTCATGTCAACATCCTGTTCTAGTCCGTTCACTAGAAGTGCGCATCTCTGCACCAGCTTGAATGGTGGTGCGCATATTATGGCAGAGTCATAACAATATCGTCTATACAAATTATGTAATGGATAAAGGTTGTCACGAGATACGTTTTTTTTTCTTCATTGTTTTATCAATATTATGAAGTGTGTTTATTTACGATTGGTGAATAAGGTCCATGCAGAACCTCGAAAATTGAAAGAAATTGATTGTGTCTGAAAGCACTAGAGAGCCTTTAAAATATTTCAATTAAAAAGCCGAAAAGTCGAAGAAATGCGGAAATATGCCGCAGGGTAAAACCAGGCAAGAACTATTTTAGGGGTTTCGTCGCCGAGCTGCGAAATGCGATAGATAACTGGTGGAAAATGGTTGAAGTAGACTAGACTGTGGAAGAAGTGAAAGAGTTGCTGGTAAAAGATAGGATACTTTAGAATGTTTCTGGTGGTGTGTATAAGCAACTGATAATTAGTAATAACGGTACGGTTGATGATATGATTGATGTAATTGAAGGTTTTAAGGTTGCTTTTGTAGGTGTTGTGACAAGTCAAAAGCTTGCTGACAGATTCGCTCAATTTTATCACAGCATTAATTATTATTTATTTATTTTATTCATTTCCCCTTTCTATGCTTTATTTCATCACAAGCCCCACCTCTTCCTTTTCAAACTAGACTCGGTCCACCGTCTATTACTAGGTCACTAATTTTCGCTTATTTCTCTCCCCTTGAACGGGGGAAAAGATCAAACAAGTAGTTAGGTGCCGGATGTCCGACTCTCACGTCGACACCACCTGGACTTTCGTCCACCCATACCGGCGGCTCTCTTTGATCAAAGAGATTACTCGTGTCCACACGCCTCGTGATTTTTCCAATGTGTGAATTTCGTCTCGAGTCCACCCACGCGAGAAAAAAATCATTAGATTATCACTTTTCTGTGATAAAAATAAATTTCGCCCCCTCTAGGTATCACTCGGGTCTAGGCATTTAATTAATTTATTTTATTATCCTAACTTCGTTCTCTCAACTGAGCCCATATAGCGCTAAAAAGCACTATTACCACCCCTCCGACCCCCCCCCCGGGTTTGGGGGGGGGGGGGGGGGCGCGGGGTAACTTCCTAATTTGACACATGTCTAGCCAGTCTATCGACAAGAGTAAGCTCCCCTTTCTTATCTGGACAAACATCCTGGGCGAGGTCTTTGTTGTATTCATTGGACGGAATCTACCTCTCCTCCCCTTTCACCAGGTGACACCTTCCCTACTCTCCCCCTTCGGAAGGGACTGGTCACTTCAAAGGACTCTTTCAACACTTAGATAGTCTCGCGCCGGCAACCTCTATTGTCTAGACAAACATCCTCCGTTGTCTGGCCACCTTGGGGGAAAAAAAGACACAAGCCATAATCTCTTGGCGTCCACGTTGTGTATAGCTCCAGGAAACAGCTATGGTCAAACGATAATTTATTTGCCTAAAGACGGGCAGTCCAGACACCTTGGAGGCCCCGCCTCCTGATCCACACAGGTGAGAGACAGGATTTCCTATATTCATGTCATTTCTTTCTGAGAGCTGTTTGGAACGAACACGCTGTTTGAACTCTACGCTTACTTATTCATTTATTATTCCTTACGTTGATTTGGTGCTTTTATCTATACGCAACTTCTACGTGAAGCCCTGTCTCCATAACGCTGTTACCAGTCTGCTGACACCAGATTTAAAGTTACCAGCCTTAACTACTACATATAAGAGTCCGACCAACAATCGCTAGCCGGAGACCCGTCACTGCAGCTATTACCGTTGGACCGCCCCGTGTGCTTGGATCAATTACACCAGCCCAAACGCAGACGACGTCAGCATCAGCCATAACAGTCTCATCAGAGCAGCACAGGACTTAAAGCTAAGCAACCAGCCTAATGACACTGAGCCCACTCGGTTCTCATATCTTATGATGATAGTCTTGTTTATGTAAATAGTTAGATCACACCCTACAGCATTTTACCTTTTATTTTTCTTTCTTTTATTAATAAACTATACATATATTTTACGTAACATTATTTGTTGCCTGCATTCATAACGCTGTGCCTAAGTCTATGTGCAAGTTAAGGTCCTCACATTCTTAAAAACCCCTAGACACCTAAACGGCCACATTATTAACCTACTTGTCACAATTTCCTGTTTACGGTCTTACTTCCGATATTTATAAGGTAAACTATTTCAAAATAGTCACTCGCTCATTTCTCTCTCTCGCTGGCATACGAGTCTGGACTATTTTATTTACTCTTACTCTTAGAGGAATATTTGGTGGAAAGCCGACATTTAACACAGTTCCATTTTATCTAGCTTGTGTGTATTTCAGTCTGGATATTATCATGTGTATTTTATTTAGTTCATTTATATTTAAGTACTGCATTGTGTATTACTCACTATCGTAAGTAGGAAACTTAACCATTGCATATGTATATATATTTATATATTACATTTACCTATGTCCGCAATATTATTGCCACGTTGCTCAATTGATCATTGACGCAACGTTGTATATGTTTGTACCTCTTATTTTATTCCTTTATCTCGATCACCGCCTTGATAATTTTACTAGTGCACACTAATACTGCGCTTAGAAGAGATATATACAAATTATCTCCCCCTTTCTCATTTTATATTGGCTAGAGCTGCGCCCCCCTCTCTCTCCAGTAAAGCTAGATCCATTGTTCATGGCCCCCGGCCGTGTGTAAACAATAGCGTCACGGTCATTGACCACCAGCGTCCAATTCTCCCCTCTCTTCTCCCCCCTGCTCTTTCTATTTGTATTTAATTGAGATTATTATTTCCCCTTTTATGTGCATTTTATATTGCTACTATCAGCCCTCTATTTTTCCAATCCCATTTGTCATCATTTTCCCCAATGTGCACTAAAGCAATCTTACCAATCTGACGAATGCACCTCAGTCGAGGGCATCGTTAAGATGCATGAGAGACATGTCTTAACTTGTCTTTGTTTATCCGCAGCCTCACTCGGGTGTCTGCCTATTTGGTGCTAGCCAGCACTACAAGATCCTATTTGATCTGCCTACTTGCCTATTTGATCTTATTTGGTACTATTCAGTATCGCCTGCCTATTTGAATATACTACGAGTATCACGTATCTATTTAGTGCTCTTCAGCGCTATAGATCACTATTCGTCAACTCCCTTGGCGGTATCGGCTCAACTTGCCTGCCTATTTGACAGCCCACCTGTCAGCCTATTAGGTACGACGTCCCTATAGACCCCGTTCTGTGCGAGACGTCATAGCTTCGCCAACTCACTACTTATCCTGCCCACCACGCTGCCCACGGCAGATTAGCTCTGCCCGCAGTACACTTGTGCCCACGGTAGCCGGCCACCCGCCCTACTGTGCCCACTACAGATGTCAGGACTTTGGATTGAGACTCCACTAGGACTATATCATCGGCGTCCATCTATCCGTTAGAGCGTCACCCCCAGCCAGGATACCAACAGCCGCGACCCAAGCAGGACAACCAGCTAAGTACCAAGGACAAAGTGACATATTCTCTCATTAAGTGCAAGAATGATGATGAAATATAGTATTGATTAGAGTTAGATGCAAACCCTCCCCCTTTTTATTTTTCTATGTAAATATTTATGCAAATAAATATTCTTTAATTTTAACGTTTGTATCTCTCTTTAATTGCTTGTCTCGTTGCGTGTCTGCTTCTGATTTATCTGCTGTTGGTTCAGTGTGTGATATCTTCAAAAATAATCATCCCCTAGACATCAAAGAAGCTAAACACACGTCAAACGCGACGACCTGTCACGGGTGTGTTGCTAAGGCATGCTTGTGGGTATGTTGAATCTAAACCTCTGTTGCCTTGCAGCTATACCCAATCATGGGAAAGGCTTTGGGAGTCAACCCTGAGGAAAAATCAGGAGCTGGCGACCCTAAGGCAGTTTGTAGCACCCAGTGCTACACCGTTCCGACCACAGCTAATGCCCAGGCATTAATCTCATTTCCATGAGATGATCCATAGTCGCTTTGCGAGTGAAGGAGGCCATATATGTTGTGCCTGTGATGAATCGAGGTCCAGTGGTTAAAAGGAAAGAAATCGCTTGCTTCATTTGTGGTGAAAGAAGTCCAAAGACTTACCTGATTAATTCGACTGATAGTAGAGACTATTCTAATACTGTGGTCAGAGCGCAAGAGCAGAGGTCAAGTGATAGATGACCAGAGGTCCGTCGCGAGTCCAATCGTCGTCGTGACTGTAAGCTGATTCCGGATCGCTACACAAGTTTAAGAATAGGTTTTGAGATGTTGGTTTGGTGGTGTTGATATAAGATGTAGTATTGTGTGAGAATTAGTTCCCTTAGCGGATTAGGAATTGTGTCTTGCTGTTCGTTATGGTTGAATAAAGCATGTGTGTGTTTTGTAAATTGGTCTTGTCGTTTATCTATTTCTACTTGTATTTAAGAGTATATTAACATGGTGGCAACGGAAATACGTTGATTAAGTAAGAACTGTATTAATCATCATTTACGAAAGCCAGAAATTTTGATAAACCACCAGCAGAGTTGAATCTGGTAGACGGTAATATTGCCGACAATTACCTGATATGGCGAAGACAGATGGAGATTACCCTCCTAGCGTCAGGCGCTGAAAAGAAACGGAAAAGTCAACAAAAGGCAATCATTCTTCATTGTGCTGGAGCACAAGTTCAAGAAGTATATGATCATTTTATTTATGAAGATAATGAAGATAGCAATGATCCAGACATTTTGTTACAAAAGCTACATGAATGCTGTCACCAAAGGAAGAACGAAGAACTTCAAGCTTATAAGTTCTGGAAACGAATCGTTTCTCTTCATAATGATTGGTTTATTAATAGTTTGAGGACACAGGTTGAGAAGTGCAATTTTAAAGACAAAGACAGAATTATAAGAGATAAGCTAGTTTTTACTGCTACTCAACGTCTACAAGAGAAGGTACTAATGTGTTCATATTTGACACTACAAAAAGCTATTAAAAATATGCCTAACAAACGTCCAATAGTTTCAAGGAAATTAATAAAGAGTCAAACCGATTATGCTCTGAAGCTTGAAGAAGCAGATAGACAAATAGCTAGACATAGACAGTTTTATCAAGGACTGCACATTTTGTGGAGGCAGACATGAATGTAATATGTGACAGTCATGTCCAGCTTGGGGCAAAACTTATTTCAACTGTCACTTTGCAGTGAAATGCAAGTCACAGAAGATTAACTATAAGAAGAAGTCTACGTCTAAGCAAGACTCTATAACAGGTAGTTATGGATCGTCATTGAAACATTTCAGAGAACAAACTAAAGGCAGTAAATTTCCAGATGTAGATGCTGTGGCAAGTATCATACCCACAGAAATACTGTTTGCCCAGTCCGAGGTAAAGAATGACATACGTGCCATAGACTTATCCTTTTTCGTCCAAGTGTAGGAAACAAAGTGAACATGTTGCTTTAAAGAATATGAAAAGAGTGCGACAGAACTCTGGTAGAAATAAAGATGGTTTAAAAACAGATCTCAGGAAAGTACCACCTCAACATGACAAGGAATGGAAATGAAACATTCCAGAAACCCAGGAGTCTGAGGGATGCTTTAGTGATAAAGGAGTGTCGTTAAAACACTGTTACGGACCTATGTGACCATTCAGATGGATGACTCTGTGACTGTATTGCCACAGATACTATGATATATTTTTTTAACTGTCATATTTGTGTTGTTGTTTTAAATCATGAGTTACCGGTATATATGTAATATTGTTTGTAAAAAGGGAAGATGTTAATATGTTGTTTATTTTATTAAGTATGTGCTCAGATGTATTATGTTATTTTTGTAGAGAAAGAAGGATGTTGATATATGATGTATAATGAGAGTTAGTTCCCTTAGCGGATTAGGAAGATTTCTTTAGGTGTCCACGAGCCGCATAAAACACTTTGGCGGGCCGCATGTGACCTGCGGGTAGTAATTTGCCCACCCCTGCTGTAGATGAATGGTGTTGGTATACTTAGATGATGTAATCTGTTATCTTTATATGCTTAAAGTAAGTTGAGGATAAACTTTGTTATTAAAAGTATCTGAAACATATCTGCTAATATGGGATTAATAGTAAAATAAAGGTATTTGTAGATACGCGGATTTAGTTTTTTCATTTACCTGTTACCTATCCCTTAGTCTGGTGGACCGTTGGGGCACCTAGCAAGACTCGTAGACCATCTTTCTCCATTCCTCTCTATCCTTTGCCCTGTTTAAAACCTCTTGCAATGGTAAGCCTGTCCATTCTTTGATGTTGTCTTCCCACCGCTTTCTCTGTCTGCCTCTTCTTCTTTTTCCTGGTACTGTTCCCTGGAGGAAGGTCTTTCATTTAAGGAATTATAACGTCGAGGAAAATCCATGAGAGTAGATTGGAGCTGTGAGTGTGCAGAGGCATTGAAGCGAGTACAGGCCTGTCTGTGTAAATGTGTCAGGTTTAGGAATTGTTGTTTTGTTAATAGCTGAACACAATTAAGGTCCCGAGGTTCAAGCTGACAAGAAAAAAAAACAAAGTCATTCACACGCACACACAATTGTGCAGAGTAACCAACTATGTGGATGATTTAAATAACAAAATTATGAATTTAATTGTATGATAC
The DNA here is from genome assembly GCA_021533235.1 of Biomphalaria straminea. Lineage (NCBI taxonomy): Eukaryota > Metazoa > Mollusca > Gastropoda > Planorbidae > Biomphalaria > Biomphalaria straminea. The sequence continues at coordinate 5,592,839 of JADKLZ010019686.1, read as the reverse complement.
TTGATCTATGAATGTGTACACTGAGAATGATGAATAGTAAATAGATAGTATATATTTAATACATAATATATACATACATAAATTATATGATAGATATAGATGTATTCCTAAGTACACATTAGCCCCTTTCTACGGTTACTTGTCACACGGGTTTCAACGTAAAACCAGATGCTGACCGACCGACGTCACACTACTGCCAACTTTGTCTGTAATAAAGTTAGACCTCACTGATCTGTAACTGGCACCAACTGATGTGTAACAGTACTGACACTGGCAGTGACACCAGAGACTGTAATATATATTTCTGAGAAAACAAGCGACGCCAACAATGGTATAGGATCAAGAGCAGTAACCACAAATCCAACACTTGCACCCTATAAACGAAAATGACACAAAATTCAACCTCTATTCCATAACTATAAACAAAACTTTAAACAGCGATTACCCTATACTACAAAGTATAGAAAGTATAAGCCCCAAAGTAACTCACCGTAACCAGGGGTCCAAAAACAATTCCACCGGATAAGTCCAAAAAACTATCAGTCCAATACAATGGTACAGCCTAATTACGGACTTACACACCGTCTGTTTCAAAACGGGTTCATAGGGTGAACTGCCTCAACAATTGACCAACAAAAGTTACCAGCTTTGTGACGTGGCAAAACAACTCAAAACAAAAACACAAGGCACCCTCGCCCCGTACAAGTAATACCAAACAGAGTTGGGAGAAAACAAGGACACTTGTCCGAACTACGTGACAGTACGTACGGTATCATATTCTTCGTTTGCCTGATCCTTCTCTACAGTTTTATCTCCAGACTGATACCACAAAGGGATTTCTGGGATTTGGCATCCTATAAAATTTGTAAGCCATAAGTTGTTGCCTCGGGAGCAGAAGTATTCTGTCATTGAACGTGAAGGATTGGTCATTGTAAAAAATTGGACAAGTATATGACCGGAAGAAAAATGTCACCTCCAGACTGACCACAAGGCTTTATCTTACCTTAAGAGCACTAACTTTACCAATGCACGCTTACAAGATGGGCACTGATGTTACAGGATTAGTCCTTTGATGTTGTTCACGTAAAAGGGGAGGACAATCTGCTTGCTGATCTGTGCTCAAGCTTGGTATAGACTTTGTGTAGCTACATTCGTATGTATTTTCTTATACATGTATTATGTATATCAATTTTTCAATGCATGCATCATGTTATATGAAATAATGTTACATTTATTAGTACTATCAAAATTAATTGTGTGATTATTCATTTTAAAGGGAAACTCTCATAGTTTTTCAAATTTTAGTTATTGACATTTAAATTCTGCGTAAAAAGTTGTAATAGTAAACATTATATCATTTTTTATTTAAATGCATAGAAAATGTTATATTTAATAAATTGGACAGTAAATTTGCCACGCCTCCTAAAACACTGGGTTCTTTTAAATTCTGTTTTTTTTATCTTAGACATACGTCACTTCCATCAACAATACTGAAAGGGAAACTAGATTTAACCAATCGTATCGCTTCTTTCTTACAGTAACTGTCAGGCTCTTAGGCTTAGTGACGGTATGGTCCAGAGCTATGCAATAGTTTTATATATATATAGAGAGAGAGATGTAAAAGCATTAGGATAACCAACTCGAGGAAAAAAAAAACATTTTCATCTAAACCTCTCCCTATCCCAAGAAGTAAATATATCGTGTGTCTGACTGATTCGAACAAACTGGTCAGTGTAAGGCTAGTCTAGACTACGTCATGACAAGACAACCAAGCGATAATGTTTGTTGTGTGTTAAGTGGTCAGGCGAGAAAATATACACTGCCGTGGTTAGTCAAGCATGTAAATCTCATTTTAATACGCATTTTGTTCTTTGCTTACAAGATCCTAGATCTAACCGTATAGACGGCGATATATTTTTTTAAATGAGAATTTGTATATATGGTATCGCGCTATAAAATGAGTCAATAGATTAAATTAATAGGTTAGTGTGACGTCACATAGAAACCCGGTGAAAGTCTGACTGTTTTGGATGCGCAGAAAAATAACGTCAGAAAAAAATCAATTACTACGTTATTATTTCAAATAAAAAAAAAGAATAATATATTCATTATCTGTGAATCAAAACACATATTATATCAAAAATTGTCAAAACCATCGGAGTTTCCCTTTAAATATGATTGGTTGGTAGATTGTGACTATGTGAAAAGTCAATAATGTAATGTTAATGCTTTGGTTTAAGGTGTCATTGGTGATTTTTCATAAAAGTTGTCATTTCTGGAGGAATGAGATTTTTTGTTTTTAAAGTAATTTTTTCTAGCGGAATGTCCTTGCCTTGATATATATATATTTAGTTGTTTTTTTTTCAGTTTTAGAAACGAAAACTGGCTGTAAGAACCCATTTGGTGGGAGAAGCGGACTGTCGGTGCGTAGGTTATGGTATTCTAGCACCACTGTTAATAAGATGCTTATTTTGAACGCACCTTCTATGGTGCCTCGCTTTTATTTTTAAATTATTTTTAAATCATAGACATAAATAAATATAGACTCGCCAATAAGAGAGTTTTATGAAATGAAAATTTGTGACTTGCAATTGTGTGCACTTTATTTATGTCTATGAGTTTTGTTTAATCTCTAAGACTGAAGATCATGCAATTTTTCAGAATTCGGAAATCCGAATACAATAGATACACATGTTTTCAAGTTACATGAAGTTATTTCCTTTTTCAAGTCTATATTTATGTATGTCTTTGTTTTAAATTCAATGATATTTACATTCATATCATTAAACAATTACACCGTTAACAGCGAGTCAATTATTTATTGTAAGCACGAAGGTGCCTGTTGAATGTCAAGGCCCTGGCAAACGAGCTAAGGCTTTAACACATTTCTGACAATCATTGCCTATTGGGAACATCCAAATTCAGGGAACGAGTTTGGTTCTTATTGCGAAGCCAACGACATGTGTTATAAGACTTTGTTCAAGTTTCCCTTAACAGTAAAATTGCTTATTTTAAGACTCGCTGTCTGCCAGTGTGGTTTCTTCCAGATATTCCACATCAAAGTTTAATCTGCTGACTTCTCTGTGGATGATGTATATCAGTGATGAGCTCTGGGTCAGTATTGAGGCCGCATGTTCCAGCCTTTTAATTGCTTTAATGTTTAGGCTTTTCTTTGATTTTGATTTACTATGATGCGACAAGCCGTTGCGGTACAGCACTTTCATGTGCGAGAATTGCTCAGCTTAAAACAAGCAGTAGCTATCGAGTAAGGCTGAAAAGCTGCTCCTACCGTCGCCTATCAGATAGGAACTGGTTTAGAGACAGAGTTACTGCAGCGCTAGGACCCCATAATGACCTGCTAACTATAGTAAAAAAAAAAAACGCAACTAAAAATCTATGGTTATATTACAAGATCTTCGGGGCTCGCAAAGACGTTCCTTCAGGGAACTGTGTCAGGAAAAGAAGAAGAGACAGAGAAAGGAGGACAACATAAAATAATGGACGGGCCTGCCACTGAAAGAGGTTCTAAGGCAAAAGACAGAGAGGAATGGAGAAAGACGGTCGACGAATCTTGTATGGTTCCCCAACGGTAAAATAGACTAAAGGATAGTTCTAGTTTAATAAAGCATTGTTTTAGGTTTCTCTATAGTATTACTTTAATTTTTAATACAAGGGTTTAGGATAGTCTACAGTTTTTGGTGAGCTAAAAGGTGGTCGAAGAAACAAAGGAAACGAAAAGAAACTCTAAATCGACCACCTGCGGACAATGGTTTTGCTTGCCCTTGATTTGGCAAAATATGTAGGTCACGGCTGGGGCTGCATAACCAAGGGAAATACTGTACTTCTCACTAATCTTCGGACTCGAAGACAAGCCTTATATATATATAAATATTTAAACAAAAGTAAAGTTCCCAGTTTCAGACCTTGCGATCGATTGGCCAGATGGTGTAAAAGATATCTGTTTTTGTGGTCCACGATTAACGAATGTCATGTAGCCTGCACAATGACCAACAGCGTTTACTTTTCCCCCAATTAATGCCAGGTACCCATTACAGCTGGGTGTTCTCAGAAATTAAAAATCACAGTCTTCACCAGGATTTGAACGCAGGACTCCTCTGCAGAGGGGGTGGGCAAGATGCCCCGGGTGCTCTCCTCAGGGGCGCCACACGCAGCCTATATTTCTATGTGATGTTCATGAAAAATACGGGGGGGGGGGGGGTGGCACCAACGATGTACCTTGCCCCTGGCGCACGTTTTGCTTACTTCACCTCTGCTCCTCAGTTCAAAAGCCAAGCGCTTTACACTCAGCCATCGCGCCTTAAAAATCAAAACAAATAAGCAGACAGTATAACAGACAAGGGAGATCATTCAGCTTTATTTGTAACTTTGTCAATATGTCGGCCCGTTCAGGTATTAGTAAAGGAAACTAGATACCCGGAATCAAGTCTCTATATAATTATAAGAATTAGTATTAAAAAATACAGAAAAAAAAATGTAATTTATTTTATCAGGAGACAAATAGTTTAAATTTTTTAACCATATTTTGTTATTGGAAATACGCCATTTTATTTCTTAAGGATAAGCACTAGATAATCTCTTCTATTTTCTTAACTGTATTATTCTGCATATCTCATTCAGTTCAATTTGTATCATTTTGAAATTTATTTAACAAATTCAACTTTTTACAAAATAGCAAATGGTGTAAATGAGTTAACATTTTAACCCTAAATGGGTCTCTGTCATAATACATTGTCAATTCAAAAAAAATTGTTTCATTTTATTAACAGAAAAAAAATTACTTTATAGTTATTGGCAGGGTAAGTAGTGAAATAAATTGAACTTATTAGCAGAAACCTTCTTAACAGTTATTACTAGCATTCAGCAAACACAATACAGCAGTAGCATGTCATAGTATAAATGCTAAAACTAAGAATTGTTTGATAAGTACATTTCAATAATAAAATTAAATTGAGACTTCCACTTCATTGTCTTACTTCAATTTGAGACAGGAAACAAGTCTAAACCTTGGGGTCCACTAAGTGTTCTAAGGGAGATTTTATTACAATTTTCACATGTAGACTTACACAGTTCTAAAATGAACAAATATGTAAAATAACTCTTTGTATAAAGTGAAAGAAAAAAGTCAATTAATTGCAAAAGATCTTATGTTTTTTTGTTTTTTTTACAAATTTACAATGTATTTTGAGTAAACTAGCATAACTGTAATAATCATTTTGCTTAAATATATTACTCTCTTAGCTATTCACAACTATGAAAATATCAGATTCTATGTCTTACACAAAATATATATTCCATATGACTAATAACTATGAACTTATAAAATAATACTTTTATAGTGCTTATTAATGAAAAGTATTAATACATTTTATTTGCTAAATCAAATAAACCTGTGACCCAATTCTATGAAAGGTTACAAAGTTCCTGATTTATTTTTTAATGAATAAAAAGGGATGAAAAATAATGATAAATGAAAAAATATTGTGTCTTAATTAGATCAAAACAGATATTGAAATGGGTACATAATGTTTTTTAGTTCTACTTATCAAGAAAGTGCAAATAGAAACTTATCTCTATTGAAAACACAATATTTTGTACCCTTGCTCATGTACAATAATTAGCCATTGATTTTGCATCAAGGTGCAAAAAGTAAATAAAATGTAGAAATACTTTTCAATTAACTGTGTTTACAAGAATAAAATGGTTTTAGCTTTTAAATATAAGATCTGTAGATGAACAGACAAATAAAAATCTTCATTTTTAGAAATAATTTTATGATGTTACTATTTGTAATTAACATTTACCTAAATTATGGTCACCAGTTTCTACATATTAAAAAAAAAAACAACTTTTTAAAATGTTATGCATTGATTTATATTTTTCTCATAGATCAGAGAAAGACCAGGTACAGTCATTCACAAGCGCACTTAAATAAAACATTTAGTTGAAATAACAATCTAAACATTATCAGAGCTTTTTGACATTTTAATAAAATATTGATGTCTCAAAATGTCCAAAACACAAGTTTAGCCCCCCTCCCCAACTTTTTTTTTTTTTTGCTGGAATTCACAAATAATTTCTATCTTTTCTTTATATATATATATATTATTTTTAATTAGGAATACTGAAAAATTAAGCATGGATTTACTTATGTATACATTATATTATTTTAATCACTTAACTTTTCAATCCACCACAAAAAAAAATTCTAAACAAGATATACATTAAGTATTACAGGTTATAAGTTAGTAATACAATTTATACATAATTAATCAATAAATATATGAACAGTACATATACCTATATGTAGATAAAATTAATATATAACTTTTTAAATAAAAGGAATGTCACCTTTTTTTTTAGTCAGAGCACAGATAGGAATTTTAACAAAAATTTGAAACATACTAAATCATATCACTGAAATAAATTAAAGTAGATTCAAGACACATCTTATGTTTTTCAAAAAAATTTTACTAAATAATTTGCAATTGGATGACTTGTTCAAATTAATTTCTCTCAGAATCTAAACTAATCATCTTCAATGTCATCCTCTTCTGAAACATCATTGTCCACAAGGGGAGGAGTAAAACGACTTCTTTTTGTAGGCGGGCTGGCAGCTGAGTCCTGATCTGAAGTGGAAGGGGATGGTGGAGAGTCAGGCAGTGGAGAGGATGCTGGTGAAATGACCTCCCGTAGCCGAAGTGAATTTTCTTGAAGCCATTGACCCTAAAAAGTAATTATAACAAGAAAAACAAAAAAATACTTTTAAAAAAAAAAAAAGCAAAGCTCATATGAAAAGTAGTTGTATCAATTAGTTTGGATCAGTCATGGGTGGTGGTTCCAGTAACACCTCAACATGGTTGCCGAGAAAATGCACTGCTCTTATTAGGGTGGCCAAAGGTACTAGTCGCTTGCTATTGCGTTTTGGCACATCGGCACAATTTAGACCATGTCGTGCCTGTAATCCTGCCTGTAATCCTT
>JADKLZ010019686.1:5570374-5585740 GCA_021533235.1 Biomphalaria straminea | reverse complement strand
AATTTTCATAATTTAGTAAAAATCTTATGTAAATATTATATGTTCACAATTTCACAAATCAAATCTTCGCAGACAACCCCACCTCCCAGACAAATCCCATTATCTTCCTGGGTCGACATTGTCGAATAGTGTTTTTAGGTTCTGCGCTCTAAAAAATGTTCCCCTAATATCCTGGTATCTGGGGCAGTCAAAGAGGATATGTTCCACAATGAGACAAGAGACACAGTACTCACAAAGTGGGGCCTCCTCTCTCTTCAGCACAAAGGAGGGCATGATGTAGGTGTGGCCAATTCTAATTCTGGACATGGTCGTGCTACCATGCCTTGTCAGACCCTTAGATGTGGGCTGCCACCTGACATCTGCTACAATTTGTCTGAGTTTGTTGTGAGTCTCAGCCTACCATTGGTCTTGCCACTTTCGATAGGTGGCAGAGGCAATACTTTGTCTCAGGTCCGAGCAGGGAATTTTATTTCCTGACACTGTTTGATTTAGACCTCTCTTTGCTTCTATGACTGCGGTTTCGTTTCCCTCTATGTCCACATGGGAGGGGACCCAAATGAAGGTGACATCTCTATGGTCGGCTGTTTTTTGGTCCAACAGCTTTAGGCACTTATGTACCAATTGATTGCATGTAATTCGGACATAAAGATGAAGCAGCCATCGGGGAGTCTACAGGAGATAGTTTTGTTCTGAAAGGAGCAGGCACACACGACCTTTCCATCCATTTTGGATTTGTCAGTGTAAATGCTGCCACAATCTCCGTAGCTCTCCTGCAGTTCCCTAAAGTGGACTTGTAGTATGCTTGGGTCTGTATTTTCTTTTTTGAAATTAAGGAGGAATAAGTTTAGTTTGGGTTTATTCATAGCCAAGGAGGATTCTGTGGGGTTTCTATTTTAGAAATAGTCAATAGGAGAGGTTAAAAAATATGGATGGATTTTCTCATTCGAAGCTCCAAAGGCTGTATGACATTAGGCCTTCCAATGTATAGTTCTACATCTGTAGGATTAATTATGGAGTCGTAAGCAGGGTACGTGGGGGTGATTTTAGCTTGACTATATACTGCATTGCAAGCTTTTTCATTCTTATGTCCATTAGTAGTTCTCCAGCCTCCACATAGAGACTTGGGATCATTGATGTACGAAATGCGCCGAGACAGAGAAGCAGGGTAGATTTTGTATTGGTTCCAGAATTTTTAGATAAGACTTCCTTGCTGCTCCATATATTATGGATCCATAGTCTAACTTGGATCGAATTAGACTCGGATATAGCAGCTGCAAGGTATCTCTGTCAGCTCCCCAGTCCGTATGGATGAGTACTCTAAGTATGTTTAAGGATGTAGATGCCTTCATGCAATCGCTGCCTCATTTGATCCAGCATTACGCCAAAGAAGATAGTGAATAGTACATAGTACACAGCTCTGCTTCACGCCATTTTCTATGGACCTCATTCACCAAACGTAAACAAACAACATTTTCTCTATATGTTCTATACAAATTACGCAATATATAAGGTTGTCACGTGATACGTAATTTTCATTATTTTATCAATCTTATGACGTGGCTAAATGGTGGGAAGCGTGGTCGAGAGGCTAAGTGCGGCTTGAGCTAGGCTTGCTTGGCTACCTAGAAGGGGGCTCGAGGTTCGACACCAGACTCGGGCAGAGTTGTGTTTACTGAGCGCCTAAAGGCAGCACGGGAAACCAACTCCTAGATACCCCCTCCCCCCCACCGGTCCACAAATGAGATTGGACCAAAGCGCTCTGAGCATGCTATAAGCATGAAAGTAGTGCTATATAAAAGCTATAATAATAATAATAATATGTTTATTTACAATTGGTGAATGAGGTCCATTGGGAAGTGATCAGAAAGAGCACCATTGTGTCTGATCTGGCCTCTTTGTCCAACGTGAAACTGCTTGAGGATGGATAGGAACGTAGGTGGGCATCCCAGCTTAGTCAAAATCCTCCACAAACCATCGCGACTGACAGTGTCGAAAGCCTTGGTGAGGTCCACGGTAGGTCCACAAAGGCAGCGTACAGGTTTAGGTTCTGCTCTTTGCATTTTTCTTGTAATTGTCGCAGAACAAATATCATGTCAGATGTACATAGAGAACTCTTTTATTTCCGTCTCAATCCTTTGTGTTTTCACACAAAACATAAAACCATAACGTAATACCATATCATATTTTAGCACATTTATCAATCCCACGAAATTGCATGCTCTATAGATCTATTTTGAATGTGAAATAGGCCTTCTATATGTATTTTAAGTTAGAACAGCCAATTTCGCTCCTTTTTTTTAAATTTTAGATTCCATAAAGGATAAGAAAGGAGAAAAACAAATCTCTTTATAAGATGGTAGAAATTTCTGCTTGTGAGTAGATGTAGATCTAGTTAGAGATATCTAGATCTAGAGAACAGAGCTACCAGACTTAGATCTAGTCAAAAGGATATAATTAGATGTACTTTGATCTAGATTAGATCTAATTCTAAATCTAAATTTAAGTCTAGCAAACAGTAACACACCCAGATCTAGAATGTCTAGATCTTAAATTTTCATTTACGTAAATTCTATTATTGGTGCCTGGCATCGTAAAATATCTCTAGTTCCAGATCCAGTCTATATAAATTAGAACTTATGAATCAATCGATTCCCAATCAGTTAGAAGACTTCATTTAAACTGACAAGTTAAAAAAAAACACCTCTGCATTATCTAGATCAGTAATATCCATGAAACATTTTAAATCTTCGCGCGTCACGCGCGTCGAAAAAAAAAAGCGACACTATATCTATGTCATGGTGGATTAATAAGATTAGTTCATAGACATAAATAAATATTTATTTATGTCTATGGATTAGTTTATTTGCAGGCATTGACGCACTGGTATATATGATTAGCAAGAACTAGTTGCTTTACAGGGGAAAATGCGTATTTTCAGATGATAACCCGTACTCGTGTAATACGTGTCCTTTTGCGTACAAAATACACTAGATGCGTACTTGTAGGCACTCTGAATTTATGTTTATTCATCAACAAGGTGGGTCCTTTGAGATTTCTATTTTAGAGACATGGTCAATGGGAGGGGTTAAATTTTGGATGTATTCTCTCATTCGAAGGCCCAACGGCTGAATGACGTTATGCTAACGATTGTTTAGTTCTACATCTGTAGGGTTAAATAAGGAGTCGAAAGCTGGTTTCGTGTGGTTGATTTTAGCTTGACTATATACTGCATTGCAAGCTTTTTCATTCAGTCCATGGTGAGTTCTCCAACCTCCACGTGGAGACATGGGATTGGTGATGCACGAAATGCGCCGAAACAGAAACGCAGGACAGCATTTTGTATGGGCTCCAATATTTTTAGGTACGATTTCCTAGATGAATCATATATTATGGATCCATAGTCTAACCGCTAACGGATCCAGGAGGAGGGCGTAGTTGCGATCCAAACCCTTTGAGTGTTTGGGGGGGTGTGTCTAATTTGTATGCAGAAATCATATTTTGTGAAAAAAACAAACAAACTATTTTTATATTATGTCGCTCCCGTTTTGGTATGTTTGGCAATTCAGTGAGTGTGTGTGTGTCACGGAAGATGATTGATGGATGTTGAATGACGTGACATGCCGGGGATTGATTAAATCTTGAATCGAAGTAGTTGAATAAATGTAGATCTAGAAATTCACAATAAAAGATTTTCTTGTAGAAAACAAATTTCAGGAACTTTATTTGAACAAAACGTAAGTACAACTTATGTACAATGTAGATCAAACAATATGAAATAAAATCACAAAGGCTTATAAACAGAGCTCTAATAAAACATGACTTGCTCATAAGAAATTCTTTTATCGACTGACTTTCTCGCGCAATTTCTAGAACTCCTGGGCGGAAGTCAGGTGACTTCTTTTTTTAAAACAACCAATAGAATCAAAGTTCCAACCTGTATACGTCTCTGGAGAAGCCCAAGGTGACAACTCGTGTCTATGTTCCCTAATTAACTCGCGAGCCATCTAGCGAGGGTTTATATTTCTAATATACACACAATCTTTCAAATGTGAAATATACAACTAAATCTACAATGGCATATGTGACAGTGTGTGAATGCCATCTACCGCCTTCCCCATCCTTAACCAATTTTTAAGGAGAAATAGTAGTTTGTGAAAAAATTAGTTGAATATCTATATAATATAAGTTACATATTGATATTAGAGCCTACTAGTATATTATGTCGCTGCACATTTTTTTAATGCAAGTATTACAAGTTATACATGTTTATATTAAATTCTAGCACACAACTCCCCGTACAGAATTCGTTTGGGAAGGTGATTGTCTGGCATGCGGATTACATTGACGTTTTGACCTTTTTACTGTAGCATTGATACTGTAAATGTTCGACAACCTTTTTTTTTCTGTGTCTGGTATATGTCGGACCAACGCGCCTTTTGGATACTCCTTAGACAGCGTAGGTGGAAGGAGTTTAGATTTTCGGTGTGGCGGGAATATATAATTGTGTGCAGGAAAGCGCTCCCAGGGAGGCCAATACAAGCGCTATAAAGACACCCTTAAGAGCTCTTTCAAGAAATGATATATCGAAATTTACTATCGAAGATTTTGATTTTAAAACCCCCTTCAAAATTTACGATAAAACCCACTTCAATATAAAACAAGATTACAAAGAGAGTTTGTGTGATACACAAACTCAGAGGCGGCCCCCGTCGGAGTCGGATCCCTGTCAGATTCGCCTATTCGCAAAATGTTTCGGATGTTCCTTCAAAGTTGAAAATAATTAACTTTTCGCTGGACGACGGAGGATGGTGAGCAGGGTATAAACCTGTCTTATCTTGATGTTTCCGCACTAGACTGTAGTTCGGATTTATCGTTGGTCCCTGGCTTAATTACTGCATGCTCCCATCCCCTCCTGTGGAAGGTTTGAAATAGGAAGTAAACTATCTTTAACTCTGCAAAAACAATCGAAACATGTAAAACAAACAGACACATAACCCGGGAGCGTCGAGATAATCAGTTCAGCATGCTAACTGGTTACAAACTAATTGCCTGATATATACAAAATATCACACGAGCAATTTTAAATAATCTTTCAGCATTGATCTGTAGAGATGTAGATGTACATAAACTAAACTTCTGATTTAGTACTCTTAATATATATCTTATTAATTATTATTATTATTAATTTGGATGTAATTTAGATAAAATTTAGGTAAAATAAAAAGCCCAGATAATCAATAGAATGAATGCAATATTAAATTTAAAAATAGAAGATTAGTTTTAGTTTATTATAACATTTCAATGTAGATCTAGACATAAACATCCGGAACAATCTATTATAGATATTTTAAACTATCGCAATATTTCTGAATAAAGGTTAAATATTATTTTCAAAAGCCTTTAGTTTTTTTTTATCTAACTGTGACGGACAGACCAACAAACAGTTAAAACGCACAAAAATATGCTTCTTTCATTCTAATGTTGGCAATAAAACATTTTTTTTTTAAATGTGATATTTAAAAAAGTTTAAGAAATTAGTTTAGAATCACGTCATGTCCGGGCTATACGCTAGTACACGAAAGTCGCTGCTAAAAGTTCATTTAAAAAAAATATATATCAAAGATAAACGACAGATCTTATTTAGTGCCCCAGCGGTCAAAATATACATCTTCCGTGCTTTGATCTCTCAACGTTAGCCTTGTAAAGCCGATGTGCAAGGCAACTGCCACACCTCTTTAATGAGTTAATTACTTAGATAGTATATACTCATAGGTTGGAACAAAAATAAAACGTGAATTCCAATGCAATATATTAGATTATTAGTTTTTTTCACTTTAAATACTGCTTGCATAAAATATTTTTAAAAATTAGATTTTAAGCTTTTAGAAAAAAAAAAGTAGCCGTTGCATCAGAACTTTGAATGATCTATATTATCGTGATGTCAGATTTTCATTTTCTCTTCTACTTTCTGAGCACTAAACGGGACGGACGGACAGACAGACAGACGGACAGACAGGCCACACAAAACTAATAGCGTCTTTTCCCCTTTCGGGGGCCGCTAAAAAAAGGAAAATTACACACTAAAATTCTTTGATCGTAGCCAAGCCAATGGGGGTTTTTGAGTTTAAACGGCCTCCTCCAGATGGCCTTTTTAAAGTTTAAAACCTCTCCAGATGGTTTTGAGTTTAATATCACCCATACAGAGCGTTTTGAAGTTAAAAACCTCTTAGTTTTAGTTTAGTTTGGTTTTAGTTTTAGGCACATCGGCACAGTATAGGCCATGTCGTGCCCGCAGTCCCTTAAGGACTACTCTCCCTCTATAAAAAGGTCAAGGTCCATACAATTAACTCATTAAAATCAAGATCTATTTACAGTTAAAATAGTACAGGTAAAAATTTTAATATTTGATAAAAATCTAGTGTAAATAGTATGTGTATACAGACTCGCAAATCAGATCCTCGCAGACAACCCCACCTCCCGGATAAAGCCCAGTACCTTCCCAGGGTCGACAGTATTGAACAGTATTTGTAAGTCAGTGGCTATAAAAAACTTCTCCCTGACATCCTGGTATCTGGGGCAGTCAACGAGGATATGTTCCACTGTTAGGCGAGAATCACAATACTCACAAAGTGGAGGCCCGTCTCTCTTCAGCACAAAAGAGTGTGTGATGTAGGTGTGGCCAATCCTGAGTCTAGACATGGACATGCTACCACGCCTTGTCAGACCCTTAGATGTGGGCCGCCACCGGACATCCGCCACGATCTGCCTGAGTTTGTTGTGATTCTCAGCCGACCATCGGTCCTGCACTCTTGATAGGTGGCAGTGGCAATACTTTGTCTCAGGTCCGAGTAGGGAATTTGGGTTCCTGACACTGTTTGGTTTAGGGCTTTCTTTGCTTCTCTGTCTGCGGCTTCGTTTCCCTCTATGCCTACATGGGAGGGGACCCAGATGAAGGTGACATCCCTATGGCTGGCTGTTATTTGGTCCAACAGCTTTAGGCATTTATGTACCAATGGAATGTCAGTCTTCATCCGCCCCAAAGCTTGCAATGCAGATTTGGAAGCAGATTATAAATTTTCTCCTTTCTGATGATTTAACGGCCATAAGTGCAAGCGACAGTGCATGCAATTCGGCCGTAAAGATGGAGCATCCATCCAAACAGGAGATTGTTTTGCTCCGAAAGGAGCAGGCACACGCGACCTTTCCATCCATTTTGGATCCGTCAGTGTAGATGGTGCCACAATCTCAGTAGCTCTCCTGCAGTTCCCTAAAGTGGACTTGTAATAGGCTTGGGTCTGTGTTTTCTTTTTTAAAATTAAGGAGGGATAAATTTAATTTGGGTTTATTAGTTAGCCAAGGAGGATTTTGTGGGGTTTCCCGAAAATCCCGAAATGAAAATCCCAGATTTCACCAGGATTCGAACCCGGGACCTCCAGTACGGAAGCCAAGCGCTTTACCGCTCAGCCACCGTAGTATGTTTGGGTCTGTATTTTCTTTTTTGAAGTTAAGGAGGGATAAATTTAATTTGGGTTTATTCATTAACTAAGGAGGATTCTGTGGGGTTTCTATTTTAGAAATTTGGTCAATGTGTGGGGTTAAATTTTGGATGGACTCTCTCATTCGAAGGCCTAACGGCTGTATGACGTTAGGCCTTCGAATGTATAGTTCAACATCAGTAGGATAGAATACGGGGTCAAAAGCAGGGTTCGAGGGGTTGGATTTTAGCTTTATTATGTACTGCATTGCAAGCTTTTTCATCCTTATGTCCATGGGGAGCTCTCCAGCCTCCACATGTAGACTTGGAATTGGTGACGTGCGGAACGCGCCGAGACAGAGACGCAGGGCAGCATTTTCGATAGGTTCGAGTATTTTCAGATAAGACTTTTCCTTGCTGATCCATATATCATGGATCCATAATCCAACTTGGATCGGATTAAACTTCGATACAGTAGCAGCAAGGAGTCTCTGTCAGCCCCCCAGTCCGTATGTTTAACGACTTTTGACATTTCTTCTTAAGTTCCTTAATGTGGGGGAGAAAATTAAATTTGGATTCAAGGGTGAGGCCTAAAAAATTTGTGGTTTTTACAACGGGGATTTTCTTTTTGTTTATAAATAATTCATGATCTGGGTGGAGCCCCCTTAAATTACAAAAATGCATACTAACTGTTTTGGAGTCGGTAAATTTAAAACCATATTATCATTTGCCCAATTTTGAATTTTGTTTAAACTTAACTGTAATTTCCTTTCTAAGGTGTTCATATTTTCCCCATAAGTAAAAATGACAAAGTCATCAACATACAGAGAGCACTCTATGCTAGGGGACAGACCATTTATGATGCTGTTAATTTTAATGTTGAACAGGGTGACTGGCAGAATGCTGCCCTGGGGTACGCCCATTTCCTGTTCAAAGGTGTCAGAGACAGTGTTACCCACTCGAACCTGAAATTCTCGGCCCTTCAAGAATTCTGATACAAAACGGGGAAGGTGTCCCTTAAGCCCCATAAGCTCCAGGTCACGTAGAATGCCATGTTTCCAGGTCGTGTCATAGGCCTTTTCTATATCGAAGAATACAGCTACAAGATGTTCTCGTCTGAGTAGAGCATTTCTGATGTAGGCTTCCAGCCTTACCAGGTGGTCGGTTGTTGTCCGCCCCTGCCGGAATCCGCACTGGTATATGGAGATCAAGTTGTTCCTCTCAAGGTACCAGACCAGCCTACTGTTTATCATTCTTTCCATGGTTTTGCAGATGCAGCTTGTTAGTGCTATGGTCGATAGTTAGCTGGGTCAGAGCAGTCTCTTCCCGGTTTAGGTATCGGTATAACAGTGGCTTTCCTCCAGCTGTTTGGGAAAGCGCCTGTTTGCCACACACAGTTATAGACCCCTAGCAGGACTGCCAATGAGGGTTCGGGAAGGTGCTTGAGGAACTGGTAATGGATTTCATCTTCTCCAGGCGCTGTGTCATGTGACTTGTCCAGCAAGTCCCTCAGTTCCTCAAGCGAGAACGGTTTAATGTAGTCTTCATTGTTCTCTGACCTGAAGTCAATGGGATGTCTTTCCTCCCTGGTTTTGACTTTTTGGAACTCTGGCGTGTAGTGTGCAGTGGATGATTTTTCTGCTATTGAGGATGCAAGGCAGTCAGCTATTTCTCTGGGGGACGTGACAGTTCGACCTTGGTTTTTTAAATGCCCTTTTGCATTTGATTCTTTCCCTTTGATTCGCCTTACTGCCTTCCAGACCGCTCTAGCAGAAGTTTTGGCATCCAGACTGCCGACAAAGCTTCTCCAGGAATTCCTTTTGGCTGACCGTATGGTTTGTCTAGCCTTTGCTCTAGCTATCCTAAATAGCTTTAGGTTTTCCTGGGAATTTTTTATGAATGCAGCCAGTCGTTTTTTCCTATCGCCAATAGCACTTTTACAAGCTGTATCAATCATGGTTTGCTGGGCCGTTTTTGGATTTGCGGAGGTTAGGGGGAAGACTTTCCTGGCAATGTCGAGTAGCTTGATAGCAAAAATGTTGTCCTTCACAAGGATACAGACTCCACCTGATGCTCTTTCTGCATCCTCAACATTCCTGCTGTAAGCAGTGTAGCTTCGGAAACTGATGCTGTCTTTCAGAAATGTTTCCTGTAAGCAGACAGCTCCAGGAGCCTCAGAGTCCATCAGTAGCTGCATTTCTTAGTAATTGGCCTTGAGGCCTCTACAGTTCCAGGGTACAATTCTGGAATCCATGGCTTATTCTAAATGACCTACTTGGAGCTATTAGGCTTCGGGAGGCCCCCGGAGGGGTTTCACTTTATTCCTGTGACTTTTTTTGGCTTCTGCTTGGTTGGAGAGGGGGACACCACTCTCCTGGGGGAGTCTTTCTCTCTGGGGAGGAGAGATCCCTCTGGTTAGAGCGGAGGCTACTTCCTCCTCCCTCACCTCGGGCATACTCTCCGTTTTGAGTTCTCCCCTTAGGGAGTTTGTCAACCTCTGATTCAGTAGAGGTTGGGGTGTCTGACTGGGTTCTCTGAGGAGAACCTGTATCAGACACGGTGACTCCTGGTTCTCCCGGAGTGTTGGTTTGGACATGCTGTTCGGTCTCCATGCTCTCATCAGCGAGCACAGAGAATCTATTCTTTAGCATGACCACAGGGCTTTCTGATTTCTTTGGATGAAAGTTCTTGGGCGGAGTTGGTGTTTTCTTCTGATTTGGAGGAGGAGGAGGGGTGGGGTCAATGTGTCCGTCTGTGTGACTATGGATCTTCCTATCTTAGTCGCAGCCTGGGCGTACGTCTTTGTCAAGCCGAATAGGCCCTTGGGTAGGGCCAACACAACTGATTTCGCCTGGCTGAAGGTGCATCCATTTCGTGCCTTGTACTCCTGCACGGCAACCTCCTGTTTCCACACAGGGCAGTCCTTGGAGTAGGCTGAGTGGCCATCGTGACAGTTCGGGCATTTGAACTGGGCTGTGCAGCCCTTGTCCTCATGACCCTTTCCGGCACATCTAGCACACACAGTGTTCCTCTTGCAGACTGCCGCGCCGTGTCCATAACCTCTTGCATGGGTGACTCCTTCAATACCCTCCACTATTTCCTTCTCGGAACATTCCAGTATGTCCGTAGAGCTGATTACACCTCTGCTGGTGTTCAGACTCTTGTGTGGCATGACTTCCACTTGGAGATCACAGAGTTAAAGCCCATCAGAGTGTACCTTGCTATCCACTTCTACGAGTAGTTCATTTGATTTGTGTAGCTTAGATACACTCTTGGGCTCTCCCACTACCGACTTGACTCCCTTGTAAATGAAGAAAGGGCTCAATTTTGTCATACTTTTTCCTCTCCTCTGTGCACCTGACCACCTGAGATGAACTCCAAGTGAAAAACAGGGCAGGGAGACCTCAGGTCTCCCGTAGTGCCCTGGAAATGAACTCCGCTGTGTGGCGTAGTGCCTCAAAGCTTCCATACAAAGTGAGTTGCTCACCGGATACGTCTCCCCGCAGCTCGCGGAGCTGCGGACACTCTTGCAAGACGTGCACCACCGTCTCTTCTGAATCCCCGCAGTGTCGGCAAAGGGCATCAAAATTTGGCCGGAACCGGGCGAAATACGCACCTATGGGACAGTGTCCCGTACGCCACTGTGCAATTGTCGTCTGTTCCGACCGTTTTAGCCTCCACCACGGGTCTCCTCGATCTGGGTGACGCATGTGCTGCCAGACTCCCCTGGCATTTTTGGACTCATCCCAGGATTTCAACCATCGTTCATGTACCCACTCTCGGATTTGGGTCGTGGCCTGTTGGAACGTACATGGTGCTTCGAAAGTGGGCACGGCCAGCGCTCCTTGTCGTGCCAGAGCATCAGCCGCGGCATTGCCCCTCACGCCGCAGTGCGAGGGCACCCACTGCATATAAGTGACAACTCCAATAAGTAGGCGGATGTTATTTGCGGCGCCTAATGTCTCTTCAACCATATCGGATTTTCCCCCTAAGCCGGCCATGGCTTGGAGGCAGGACAGCGAATCGGTAACCATTACAACGGTAGTCGCAACGGTTATCTTAACACTTAACTTTTGGAGAATGTGTTTTAGGGTTACAGTTATTGCCGTGTGTATCCCGCGGCCTTTGTGAGTGACCTCCAGCTGTCTCGTTCCGACGCCGCATGCAGCCAGGTGCTCTCCTCTATGTCAGCCAAGGAAAGTTGACGCCTAAGCTGGTCTTTGAAGCGTTTCCGTGGGGCGCCTCTGTTACGTCGGCCACCTTTTAGCTCACCAAAAAAGACTGCCTTTGGCATACGTCCGTCTCCCATACGGGATACGTGCCCTGCCCAGCGTAGCTGTCGGATCATACACGCGGGATACACATTTGAGACCAAAAGAAAATCTGCCGCCGAGGACAAACGCAGACGACGAAAAGAAAATCTAAACCGACCACCTGCGGACAATGGTTTTGCTTGCCCTGGATGTGGCAAAATATGTAGGTCACAGCTGGGACTGCACAGCCACGGGAAACACTGTATTCCTCATTAATCTTCGGACTCGAAGACAAGCTTATTATTATTATTATTGCCGTGATTTCGGCGTCAAAACTACATGCAGCGAGGCCGCATGTGCCTGACAGCCTGTCTGGTTCAGTGTCTGGGTAACTGATATAGGCCCCATACCCAGCTCTAACGGGATCCTTCAGGACCGACCCATCTGTGTAGCAAAATATGGCATTGGGAGGGTAGGTCTTGAGTGTGGCCAATGCCATTTTCTAAGTAAATCCGGGGGTATATGTCGTTTTGTGGCCCCCTCCATCCCTTGGATGGTGAAATTTATGGGAGGGGTGGGCAGTCTCCTCCAGGGCGGGCACGTGCTTATCCTTCTAATGGGGACTCGATCAGTGGAGAGCCCAGCTTGTGCACTCAAATTTTCCGCGATGTGCATAAAAGACTGCCGTTTGATCCTTCGTTTTGCTCTCCACTGAGTTACTAGGGTGTGAGTCGGTAGCCCTGGTTCGCCCCTTTTATAGCTTCCAGGGCTGTTAGCACGGCGCGCTCTCTCCTCAAGTTTAGAGGAACCACGTTCGACATTATTTCTGCAGCGGAAATTGGGCTCGTTCTATAGGTGCCGCAAATGAATCTCAGCGCTTGGGCCTGTACACGGTCGAGTGATTCGAGGGCTGTCTTGCTTGCGTACACCTGCACGGGCAGGGAGTACTCAATTTGAGACCTGACAGCCCCTGTGTACAGTGTGCGGAGCATGTCAGCTCGGGCGCCCCACTTGGTACTGGCTAGCTTTCTTAATAACCCTAACTTCTCCGAGGCTTTTCTTTCTACTTCCTGGATGTGCAAGTGCATTGAGAGCTTACGATCTAGGGTGATGCCTAGATACTTTGGCGTATTTTCGCGCTGGAGTCGCAGCCCACCGAGTTGAAGCTCGAATGGGGCCGCAAGAATGTCGATTCCCAGGCTGAACAGGGACCAGGTCGTTTTGGCAACGTTTATCTGAATCTGCCATTTCTTACAATACGAGGAGATGGTATGGAGGTCGGCTTGCAGTGCTGCCTGTATTTGGTCAGCTTTCTTCCCGGTTGACCAGAGGACAATATCGTCAGCATATAGCAGTTTACGGCACCTTAGTGAGCTGGGCAAATCGTTCAGATAGGCCATGAAAAGGATACATGATAGGGCGGACCCCTGAGGTAACCCTTGGCTATGGGTGTTTTCCTCACTTAGACAGTACTGGAAATAAGTTCGTGTTTTCCTGTCCCTTAGAAACTGCTTTATCCAGTTATAGGTCCGCCCGCGTACGCCCATGGCTCTAAGCTTTAGATAGAGGCCTGACTTCCACACTCGGTTGTATGCTTCTTTTAGATCAAGAAGAACTGCGTATGTGCTCTCGGACCTCTGGAACCCGTCGGCCACCTCCTGTATGAATACCGTGACCTGGTCGATTGGGCTCAAGCCTGCCCTAAAGCCAGCCTGCTCTGGCGCTAGGATACCGGCACTCTCGAAGCTCCACACTAGCCGCTCGCTGACCATTCGTTCTGCTATCTTGCCGATAACAGAGGTCAGGGATATGGGTCTGTAGGACTCCACGCTAGTCGCGACTTTGCCCTTTTTGAGTATAGGAACAATGGTAGCACAGCGCCAGGCCCTGGGCAGTCTGGACTCTGCCCAGGTCCGATTCACAAACTCCAAGAGTTTGTCCCTTGCTCTGCCCCCGAGGTGTTTTACCATCTCAGGGGTTACCTTGTCCGGCCCCGGAGCCTTTCTGTTTTTACACTTAGCAATCGCCCTGTCTAGCTCAGCACGGCAGAAGGGCGCGTTACACGTGTCCAAGTCTTCTGATCCACCCGACTCCCTCTCGAGTCTCTTACGCTCCTTGTTGAGGGCTATAGACGTTGGCGACTTCTTTTCGGACTTGCTTATTGAAGCGAAATATTTGTTAAGCAAGTCGGCCATTTTTCTGTCACTGGCTACTCGATCCCCACTGGGTGACAATAGTGGGGTGACCGTGCGCACCGAATCTTTGGCCTCAAGATTTCGAAGAAGACGCCAGGCTTTAGAAGTATCCCGAAGATCCAGCCCGGCACAGGCATCCCTCCAGTGGTCCGCCCGCACGCGTTGGGCCACCTCGCTGGCCTTCCGACATAGTCGGTTGAACTCCCTGCGGCATTCGGGAGTTCCCTTTCTTTGCGCCTGTCTTCTCGCCCGCTTCCTGGCCCTGACTACTCTGTCTAATTCTCGGGACCAGGCGGGTCTATGCCGTATGCCGGGATAGGTCCGCGGGATTAGCTTCCTAGCCGCACCCAAGATCGCTGCAGTGATTTCGCCGTAAACTTTGTCGACAGTACCTTCCTCCACCGCTATTTCCGACAAGGCGGTGTCGACTTCCGCCTCGAAAGCTGGCCAGTTGGCTTTAGTGTAACTCCACTTTCTGGGCCTTTTTGTGGTTACACCTCTGGCCTCTGAGAGGGCAATAGTGATTTCTATGGGTCTATGATCGCTTCCGACATCCTCAAGCACGTTATAAGTGGTTTTCCCCTCGAGATCGGCAGAGATAAGGGTGAGATCGGGTCTCGACTGAGACCCGTTGCCTGTATGTAAGAGGGTTGGCGGACTGTGTTTGTTCTGAAGGCAGAACAAGTTAGTAGTGTTAAGGATTTCATGGACTTTTTGGCCCGAGGTGTCGGTTGCGTCATAGCCCCAGGCAGGAGACTTGGCGCTGAGGTCGCCCGCTAATAGAGTTCTAGTGAATAATGTTTTATCGCCTAGATCCAAGGCAATCTCATGCTTCGGTGGATTGTAACAGTTTATTACCGTGTATTTTCTCCCAGCTTTGTATATGTCTAAGGAGATGGCGTCGGTACGCCCGCGTTGAGGGCCAGGATTCTGAGAAACTACCATTCCGTTTCTGACCAGAGTTATGACTTCCCTGCATTCTGTGCATTTGCACCTATAGGTCGTGTAGCCACGAATGTGGCTACTTCGCTTATTGCCTACCAAAGTCTCCTGCAATAGCGCGACATCTATTGCCCTCTCATGGAGGAGCTTCGTGAGCTCAAGTATCTTGGGAATCAATCCGCAGATATTGAGCTGCATTATCTTGATTTTGAGGGTCTTGTTGCACCCTAAGGCAATAGGACTGGGTGCGACTGACCGTTGTAATGGTTGACGCGCAGGAGGGCCGAAGGCCCTCGCTGTGGTATTGGTTATAATGGGATCGGCCTGGTGCGGGACATGTTCACCAGGTTGTTGTGCAGGAGGGCCATCGGCCCTCGCTGCTGGTTTTGTCGTGTTCGGTTCGGCCTGGTGCGGGACATGATCACCAGATTGGTTTAGTTTTAGTTTTAGTTTTGGGCACATCGGCACAGTATAGGCCATGTCGTGCCCGTAGTCCCTTAAG
>JADKLZ010019686.1:5531840-5553480 GCA_021533235.1 Biomphalaria straminea | reverse complement strand
CCCTCCTCTGTGCACCTGACCACCAGAAATGATGGCCAGGTAGGACAGCTTTTTGTGGCCTCCTCCTTTCTCGTCTCAATTCGACGTTTCTTGCCAAGACATGGGTCTGTGGCAAGTGATTTTTGTGTTTTTTTTGTATCCATAAGAAAGTGTATATGTTTCGGCACCTGTGCTCCCCACCCGCCATCGAGCCCAACAAGGGGACGGGCCACTCGGATGTCCAGAATGAGCCCGCCAGGGCTACACAGGTGTTATACTCAGTCAGCCGCTGCATCGGACATGTGTCCGATACAGCAGCTTGCTGATTGACCCTCTAGCCACCACCCTCCAGCATAGGTCGAGGACCTATGCTGGTAGCTCGACATGACCAGCCGGTTGACCCAGAGCGGGCCTTCTGGGCCTCAGGTCTAGGGGAACTTGGAGCCAAAGTATTGTGTTGCGGTGGTCCATCCTCAGATAGTCACCCACTCAAACACCAGGATCTCTTTATCCCCCCTTACCCGTCGCAGTCCACGGCAAACGGACTGGTCCAGGACATTGTGAGATTTTAGAAGATAAGGAGACAGGGTGATGGTTAATGAAGGCAGACTGAGAGTAAGAGGAGGCAGACAAATTGATAGAAAAGAAGTAGGGCACTTTTGAGCTCCAAAAGTGCTAAGGAAAGAGGAGCGCAGTTTAACGTCATGTCTCAGGGACGCAGCTGAAAAAGACTAGGGCACGTGGGCCCAGCCAACGTCAACACTTTAATACTGTTGCGCTGAAAGACTGCGTAAAAACAGGAAGAGTTTAAAGTCCCTTTATCTAACAAGTTCCAGCTCCTAGAAGAGCTGCTAGAAGAGGAGACAGTGGAACAGACGTGGCAGAAAGTTAAAGAAACAGTAACCTCCACATGCCTAGAAATCCTTGGTCCTAAGTCGTACACCAACAAGGAGTGGATTTCATCAGAAACTCTTCAGATCAGATCAAGGAAAGAAGAGAGAAGAAAGCAGATGTGAACAACAGTAAAACAAGTGCAGCAAAAGGAAAAGCACAAAAAGAATATGCTGAAATATATAGGAATGTCAAGCGTAGCATCAGAACAGACAAGAGGATCTACATTGAAGCGCTGGCAAAAGAAGCAGAAGAAGCAGCCCATCAGAACAGCACCAAAGACCTGTACTCAATCATCAAAAAGTTATCTAGAAAATTTGCCATGTCAGAGAGACCAGTAAAGGACAAAAATGGTAACACGATAACAGACTAAGAAGGACAAAAGAAGAGATGGATTGAGCATTTCCAGGAGCTTCTAAACAGACCTACTCCTGCAAACCCACCAGAGATACCGCCACCTATCAAGTGCAGTGCACCCACCAAGGAAGAAATTCGCAGAGCAATCAAACAATCGAAGAATGGCAAATCTGCAGGACCTGACAGCATCCCAGTTGAAGCACTAAAGGCAGACATTGAAACAAGTGTGAAGTTACTCTACCCTCTCTTCTGCAAGATCTGGGAAAAAGAAGAAGTGCCACCAGAATGGAAGGAGGGCTACATCATCAAACTCCAAAAGAAAGGCGATCTTAGTTCCTGCTCCAACTATCGAGGGATAACGCTACTGTCTGTTCCAGGGAAAGTGTTTAATCGCATTCTGTTAAACCGAATGAAAGATGCTGTAGACCCACATCTCCGTGACCAACAAGTCGGCTTTCAAAAGGAGAGATCATGCACAGATCAGATAGCAACACTGCGCATAATTTTGGAACAGTCTATGGAATGGAACTCTCCTCTCTATGTCAGTTTTATAGACTATGAAAAGGCATTTGACAGTGTGGACAGACAGACCCTCTGGAGACTGTTAAGACACTATGGAGTGCCTGAAAAAATTACTAACATCATCAAGAAGTCATATGAAGGGATGACTTGCAGAGTAGTGCATGGCAGACAACTGACAGAGGCATTTGAAATACAAACAGGAGTGAGACAAGGCTGTTTACTCTCTCCCTTCTTATTCCTACTAGCCATAGATTGGGTCATGAAGTGAGACAAAGCTGTTTACTCTTTCCCTTCTTATTCCTACTAGTCATAGATTGGGTCATGAAGACAGCAACAGACCAGAAGCGAAACGGTATACAGTGGACTTTGTGGAAACAGTTAGATGATCTCGACTTTGCAGATGACTTAGCTCTTCTTTCTCACACACAGAAGCAGATGCAGGAAAAGGACCACAGGCAGAGATGAGATGAGATGAGGCATAGAGGAAAGTACCTGACAGCATTCTCTGGCAGCAGATGGCATCTGAAAGAGGCAGTTGGAGAGTTCTCACATAAGATGTGGGACAAACATTTGAGACTCAAAGAAAAGCCATTATTGAAAACATGGACAAAACAAGGGGAAAGATAAATAGACCGCCAACAGACAACGGCTTAATCTGATCAAAATTCAAGATAATGTGCAAGTCGCAACTGGGTTTGTGTATTTATGTGTAACACTGCGCGCAGCCTTAATCTTTGGACTCGCTCACCCTTAATCTTTGGACTCGAAGGCATTGCCAATATTATTGTTATAATAAAATTATGTAAAATAATTTGCAGTGATTATACACAAAAATTAATCTCATTGTCATGACTTCCTTTCAAATATTAAATTGTTGAATATTAGGGCCTACTATTTTTAGTTTAATTGTAAATTTATTTTTATTTTTAATATAAACATTATTATTGCTTTTTGGGGTGTATGGGGTTCTGTAGGAGGAGTAGTACCTCTGTCAATTGGGCAGTCGGGCTCCTTGAGCAGCTCATTGACCTTGGTCTCCACTCAGAGCCCAGCTCTCACCTGTGGCTCCAAGCAGTTGTCTGCATGCGGCAACGGCCACACCCCGGCAAACCGTCTCGACTGACGGCAAAACCAGGTGAGGGTTAGCCAGAGCTAGTATCTGGCGAAACTATGGTTTCTGTCCACCACCAGCATGTAAAGTCTAGTTGCGGCTGTATGGCGCTTAAGTCAAAATTGGACTACCAGGGCCATCAGGCGTCACCTAGCAAACGCTGTGGAGCGTCTTGGAGCACTGTGGGACATGTAGAGCACACTGGTCATCCACTGCACCCCAAACCAACCCCAGTTGTCTGGACTTTGTTCTGCCACTGGATCCAGCTGGCAAGGGGCGAGAGAGTGAGGCTGATGCAGCGCAAATCTCCCTCACTTTAATAAATTTTCATCGCGCAAGCCACATTCTCATCTCCCATGTTCATCAATCAAAAAGCCCTGCGGCGATAGGCAAGTGGCGAAGTGGCTGGTGTGGATACACTGGCAGCCATAGCCACAAACCTACACGTAGGCGGCCCAGACCATGTGGTCGCTTGACAGTGACTGGGACAGCACTGGAACTCGGCAGCCGTCTGAGCGTCTAAGCAGCCCTTTTTAGGAATGCACTGCTTACCTCCTAAGCATGAGGAAGGGGCTAGAAAAGGTGCCCTAAACATTGCCTGTCCCCCATGACACTGGCCAGTCTCCCACGGCTGGCGGGGATCCCACAAATGCGGGGAAAACAAATCAAACACAAACCTCAAGAAAAAACAAATCAAAACACAGGAACTCACACTCGGCGCATGGAATGTCCGTACTCTTCTTGACCGTGCTGAAACAGATCGTCCTGAACGGCGTACTGCCCTTGTAGCAAGAGAACTAGCCAGATACAATATAGATATTGCTGCCCTGAGTGAAACGCGTTTTGCTGAAGAAGGACAGTTAACAGAAATTGGCGCAGGCTACACGTTCTTCTGGATCGGAAAAAACAGCGAGGAAAGACATGAAGCTGGTGTTGGCTTCGCAGTGAAATCCAATTTAGTCAACAAGTTAGCAGGACTACCAATAGGCATAAATGACCGTTTAATGACATTACGCCTACCCCTGACCTCAAGGCGATACGCAACTCTAATAAGTGCCTACGCCCCAACTATGTCAAACCAGGACAACATTAAGGAGAACTTCTACTCGGATCTGAACTCTGCAATAATCAAAACGCCCAAAACAGACAAACTCATAATACTGGGCGACTTCAATGCCAGAGTAGGCTCTGATTGGAAAACCTGGAGAAATGTTCTGGGCAGACACGGAATCGGTCACTGCAATAGCAATGGTGCATTGCTACTTGAAATGTGCTCAGCCCACAAGCTAACAATAACAAATACGCTTTTCCAGCTACCTCACAGAAAAAAGACATCATGGATGCATCCCAGGTCCAAACATTGGCATCAAATAGACTTCATCATTGTCAGACAGTCTGATAGACAAGACGTCAAAGTCACCAAAGCATTATGCGGAGCTGATTGTTGGACTGATCATCGCTTAATCTTATCCAAGCTTAAAATATGCATAAAACCACCTAGGCGGCCCCAAGAATGCAAGCATGCAAAGCGCCAAGATATTGGTAGGCTCACAAACCCAGAAATCAAACAAGAGCTCATCAACAAACTAGACAGTGAGTTTAAAACCCTGCACATGACCAATGATGTGGAAAACAGCTGGAAAAAATTAAGGAATTCAGTGTACTCTCTGGCTAGCAGTGCCCTCGGTCAGCCAAAACGCAAGCACCAAGATTGGTTTGACGAAAACAATGTGCAAATCGAACAGATGCTAACACACAAGCAACATTGCTTTAAGGCCTTTCTGTGTAATCCAGATTGCCCGCAAATCAGAGAACGCTACACTATTGCCAAAAGAGAGGTCCAGCGAAACCTGAGACACATGAAGGAGTCATGGTACAACAAAAAAGCAGAAGAAATTCAGTCCTATGCTGACAGTAAAAATGCAAAAATGTTTTTCAATGCAATAAAAGCCCTTTATGGCCCTCAGCAAACTGGCTCATCCCCCATACTCAGTGCTGATGGAAACAAACTCCTAATAGACAAGGAGGACATACTTGTTCGCTGGGCTGAACACTTCAGCACAGTCCTTAACTGCCCGTCAAGTATTAGTGCCGAAGCAATCATACGCCTAAAACAAATCCCAATAAATCACTCACTCGCCGACCCTCCCCGGCTAAACGAAGTAACGGCAGCAATATCAAATCTCTCAATGGGTAAGGCACCGGGGCCAGACTCCATCCCTGCTGAAATTTACTCACTTGGCAGCTCAGAGCTTACTGCTAAGCTAACTGAAATCTACCAGATAATGTGGGAACAAAAGACTCTACCACAAGAGTTCAAAGACGCCTCCATCATCCACCTCTACAAGAGAAAGGGTAATAGGCAGTCATGCGACAATCATCGTGGCATATTCCTCCTATGCATTGCTGGCAAGATTCTGGCTAGGGTGCTTCTAAACAGATTACAACATCACATAGAAACTGGCCTACTTCCGGAAAGTCAATGCGGCTTCAGACAGGGTAGAGGCACGGTTGACATGATCTTTGCAGTCCGCCAGCTCCAAGAGAAATGTAGAGAACAAAACTCAAATCTCTATACTGCTTTCATAGACCTGACTAAAGCTTTTGACAATGTCAGCCGTGAAGGCCTTTGGCAAATCATGTCCAAATTCGGCTGCCCTGACCAATTTATAACAATGGTGCGTCAATTCCATGATAACATGCAAGCAAGAGTTCAAGACAACGGAGACTACTCCAAGCCTTTTCCTGTCTCAAATGGCGTGAAGCAGGGCTGTGTGCTGGCTCCAACACTCTTCAGCTTAATGTTTACCGCCATGCTGAAAGATGCCTATTGCAGAGAAAGCTTTGGAGTTGACATACGGTATCGCACAGATGCAAGCTTATTTAATGCTCAGAGACTCAAGGCAAGGACCAAGGTAAACTTCGACTGCATCAGAGACCTGCTATTTGCAGATGACTGTGCCCTAAACGCTGCAAACGAAGAAGACCTTCAAAAGAGCCTGTCCCTCTTCGCTAATGCCTGCACAAATTTTGGACTCACCATTAATGTAAAAAAGACAGAAGTGCTGCACCAACCTCCTCCAAATAAAGCTGTTACAGAACCAGACATTCTCATAGATGGCCAGAAACTAGCAAATGTCAAAAAATTTGTCTATCTGGGAAGCACCATATCAGCAAGCGCCAACCTAGATGATGAGGTTGACTTCCGTATTGCTCGTGCCAGTGCTGCCTTCGGCAGACTTCAAGAGCAAGTGTGGCAAAGGAGAGGACTCAGTTTAACCACAAAACTGAAAGTCTACAGTGCTGTAGTTCTTCCGTCACTCCTATATGCATCAGAGTCATGGACCTTGTACTCCCGCCACACCAAAAAGCTAAACTCCTTCCACCTACGCTGTCTAAGGAGTATCCATAAGGTGCGTTGGTCTGACTACATACCAGACACAGAAATTTTAAAGCTGTCCAACATGCACAGTATTAATGCGACAGTAAAAAGGTCCGAACTACGATGGGCGGGTCATGTAGTCCGCATGCCAGAAAATCGCCTTCCCAAGAGACTTCTGTATGGAGAGTTATGTACAGGAAAGCGCTCCCAAGGCGGCCAATACAAGCGCAAAGACACCCTCAAGAGCTCTCTCAAGGAGTGTGGTATCGACATCCATGGCTGGGAAGCACTAGCTCAAGATCGCTCCGCATGGCGAGAAGCTGTGAGTCTCGGAGTCTCAAGTTTTGAAGCAAGAAGAGTGGCCAGTGCGATAGAGCGCCGAACCAACAGAAAGCAGAGAGAAAAAGCAGGCCCACCTGCAACTGACAAAACTCACCCATGCCACATATGCGGCCGGCTTTTCAAAGCGAAGATTGGACTATACAGCCATCTTCGAGTCCATAGGAATTGAGAAATGTGCTCATCTTCGAACACGAAGGAGGAGCTATATATTATTGCTTTATTTAATACAAAACCTGTGCAGTCTGACAATATTAGAAATTTAAAGCTTTAAATTAGAAAAGCAAGGCAAATGTCTTATCTAATGGCTACATTCAGGCCAATTCTTATTCATTGTTTGTTACGCATTAAATCTAGGTTAACAATGTATGTTGATGGAAAAGCTAAAACATAATTCCATTTTCGACCAAAGTTTTGAAATTTTACTGAAACATTCCAATGCAGCCACATCTCTGTTGTGCCTCCTATGTTAACATTCTTTTTTTTTATGAAGACATAATTTTGTAAACCTATTTTTGATTTTGAGGCACACCTGCAACTTGAACATCGGTAATAGATGTTTAATAATTGTCATTTATATTTAATAGTTTTTATTTATTTATTTACATCCTAGAAGCGAATCGTAATTTCTTCATAGAGCTTTGTTATCTGAATTACAGATATCGGTGTCTTTAGGCAGTAATTCATTTTTTAATAAACAAGTTACGTGAGATTGTAAAACTCTTTAAAATAGATTTATATAAGGCTAATTGTCTTCGAGTCCGAAGATCAGTGAAGAATGCAGTTTATCTCTTGGCTTTGCAGCCCCAACTGTGACCTTCATATTTGGCCACACTCAGGGCAAGCATAACCATTGTCCACAGGTGGTCGATTTAGATTTAATATCTCGATAATAGAAAAAAATGATATAATAATCAATGCAATCGGAGGTTGGTTTCATTCATTTGCATTAGATGCCTACCATAAAAAAATACTTTTTAGCCTGCTTTAATTTAAGCCAACCATTGAATCTTGCAGTTTCTCAAAAAAATATTAAAAATTGTATTTAATTAAGAGCTTCACAAAACTGGAAGCGATCTTCAGTTTTACAACAAGCAGTAGCGGCCTTAGGAGTGGCAAGTTGGGCGACCGCCCCAGGCCCCTCGCCTAAGGGGGGCCACGCGAAAGGAGATTTACTTGTCACCGTCATGTTCGAAAACCAGACCAGTTCTCATAAACTACAACTTGTTGCTCAATATTAATGGACATTTTTATACCAAATACTTTTAAAACTTTTAAACTTTACCTTTTAAACTTTTTTAACCTTTTAAACACAACATTTTTGGTTTCGAAATACTGTTCAGTTTCGATTAAGACATCATCTTATGACCTGTACATTCTAAGCGGCTATCACTGTTTAACAGTTCACCTAGGCATAAGAAAATGACTACAAAAAAACAACAAAAAAAAAACAGAAATTTTATGCCCTAAACTACAGCCAGTTTTGAGGCTTGGTTGAAATGCTTGACCTAACCTAACCATGCAAGAACTTCGACGAATTAAAACGCCAAGGCTCGCGACCAAAATGAGCTTATGAGCCAGATGGTATATTTTCCCATTATCCTTGATTGCACGATTGATGTTAGCCACAAAGAGCAGATGTCATTTACATAGCATTTTCTGGACTTATTAGATTCAGAAGTTAAGCTGGAGAACATTTCAAATTTATTTAGTTTAAAGGTCAATAGTACTTTACTTATGTAAGATAGTATGTTTAGTAACTAAACTATCCTGTTAGCCTGACATGGTATGATATCTACAATATCTAGTCTACCGGTATTTTACATTTGCCCCACGCACTGCTAAGGTCGCCTCTGACAACAATTTAAGAGCCTAACATCTTTTTCATTATTTTTTTTTATCTAGTGGCAATTCACTAAAACTCTTTGTTGATAAAATAAACAACAATCTAAAAGGCATATTATCTACTTTAACAAATTATTAACGTTTATGCGCGCAAGATCTAAGGACACTTGATACCCTCCGATTTCAGCAAAAGAGTAAGAATTTAAAAATAGAAAATGGGATTCCCGAACTCAATTTCTAATGTTAAATCAGAAGCAAGTTAGTTATACTTTGTCTATACTTAGTTTGACAGCTTTAATTTTCAAGATTTGTTTTATTTGTTTTATTTCAGTGCACCTTTAGTTTCTTCTTTTCCCCTTTATGCCCAGTGCCCCTTTACCGCCCCTTTGGCTCCCAGTGCCCCCAAAATATCGAAAACGCCCCCTTGGGGGCGATATCGACCCCGTTGAAGACCACTGGTGTACACAGTGAACTTTTTTTTGTTAAATGCAGCGCAGAAAGAAAATATTTTCCAAAATTAAGTATAGTAGTTTCAACGACCCTCATATGATGTAAGGCCTCTATTACCTTGTCTTTATGTATGTCACCTGTCACAATAAGATTTTAAAACAAGGAGTCTCTATATTTATTTTCAAGTTAAAAGTAATGTCGCTTGATTCTTTGAAATTCACTTACTATAGATAATAAAATCATGGCTTGAATATTCCTTGCCAATTGGTAGATCCTATTGAGGCCGCCTCTGAGTTTGTGTGATAAAACAAACTCTCATTGTAATCTTGTTTTTACTCGTTTATATTTTAATCTCAATAAGACATTCGATAATTTGCCTGCATTGTGCACGGTAACATGAATTAATATTAAATAAAAGTTTTAGTTAACTATTCAAGCTAAATCATATAATAACACATAGTTTATATGTAATAAACCATATATTAATTATGCTGAAGTCATTTTAAGATAAAAAATTATAATGCATTTTTAACATTACCATAAGAGAGCTCTGAATGTTGGGGATGACAAATAATTTTTATTTTAAGTGAATTAAATAGTGCTTTAAATTCAGGAAAACTGCTTTGCAAACAAAGGAAATACAAAAATACATTTTTAAAATACAAAGCTTATATTAAGAGTATCAATTTTTTAAAATCAGTCATGTAATTAAATTTGTAATAGAGCTAGATCAATAATAAATCTATACAATCAGAAATATTTTTACCATCTTGTTCATGTTTAGTGCATTTTCATGCTTTTAGCTTTCTCAATACGCTATGATCTTATCACTTGTCTGGACCAATTGGAAAGTGGAAGGGGGAGAAAGAAGAGGGGTAAATGGGTGATCGCTTTTGAATGTATTTATAAAAAAAAATATAAAAAAGTAATCCAAGCCAAAACGGTAAACCACTCTGCCAGGGAGCTATGAAAATAGGTTATATAGTTATTTAAAGTTACTTACAACTTTTATTTCTACAAATAATAAAAGAGACTAATTCCACTTATACAACCTTATCAGTCAAGTGAAATTTCTTCCCCTTGTTTAAGATCCCAAACAAAATAAATAATTACACATAGTTGACATGTAAAAGAAACAATTATGAGAAATTTCAGGACAGACAGAGTTGATATAAGATTTATACAAAAAAAATTCTAATTCTAAAAGTGTCAAAAAAAAAAATTACATGAGTCTCACTTTGTGTTTTTCTAAGAAACTCATATCCAAAGTCCATGGAGCATCGGTAACGACCTCATCCACATATCGGCAGTGTCGGACAGCCTCATAACGCTCACTATCATTCATTACTGTTCTCCCCTTGTTCTTGAAAGTCATTTCATCACTGCAAACTAAGAGAAAATATAGATTACAAGTGAAATCATATAACCATGAACAAAATGGCTGCCATACTAATAAACATGTGTCTGGAAGGCAGATGAAAAGGGGCATACAAATTTATGTCACTTCAAAAAAATAGTTGCTGAATCTATATTGCAATAATAATAGTAACTAGTCGACCAGCGGTGTAGCATACGCCGCTATTTTGCATGGCCGGTCTAATGCCACTGCAACCTACTTTCAAAGGATCCACACTTTATTAGGACCCATGCTAATTCAAGGTGTATAATTTATTAAATAAAACCATTTTATAATTTAAAACAAATTGTGTAAATATTTGTGCATCTATTTACTGCATTATATCATATGTCTGTACATATTTATGTATTTCTTATCATGGATTATGTAAATAAATCATTTTATGTATTATATTTTTTATCTTGACTTTTGTGGCTACACAGTCAAGGTCATTCACTTTATCTGGACTAGAATTTATTAATAATTCTTACCACATGTATTTAGCTCTTAAGCTATTATAATTTGTGGCTGATAAATTATTGCTCAGCATGAGCTCTTGATATATTATTATGGATTAATTCCTTGGCAGAAAATTATCATAACATTCCTGTATCAATTGTTGAACTCCCCTTTCATCTCATTTATTTAAGCGACACGCAATGATCTCACCGTGACTGGTGTACATTACTTATTACTGTTTGTTATTTCCCTTTATGGGATTCCCATTATTATTGTTATCTCCCCCTTTGGGGCACAATATTTATTTGTTAGCACCTTTTACTATTTATGAAACTAGATTATGGTTTCTCTACATCATTCTGAAGATGTTCTTCACAGAAAGGCATCTACTATTCAGTGGTATCATTAGGACTAAACAGATTTGTATATCATCTCGTTGCAGCTTTTATTTATAGATAGTCACCACTAAGCGACTTATCAATATATACCATATGATACCATATTAGTTGGCACCAGATCTGCAGATACCAGCCTTACTTACTCCATACAAGTGTCCAAGCAACAACCCTAGCCACAGACTCGTCACTGGCTTGACTGACAGTAGCCGCAGCTAAGCTCAGAAACTACAAACCGTTAGACTGTACCCGGCGCCTGGTTCTACTATGCCAGCCCACCAGCAAGTAGCGTCAGCATCAGCCACACTCGTCTCATCAGTGCAGCTAAGCAACCAGCCTAATGACACTCAGACCACTTGGTTCTCATATCTAACGATAATAGACATATATGTAAATATGCTAGATCCCATCCTAGCAACTGTATAGCATTTCACTTTTTAATTATCTTCTTTTTTTTTTATAATAAAATGTACATAATTTTATATCTCAGTATTTTTTGCCTGCATTTTAATCACTGTGCCTGTAGAATATATGTGCAAGTGAGGGTTCTCAAATCATAAAACCCCCTAGACACCTGTAACAGCCAAATATTAATCTACCTTGCCACATGTAGTAAAGAATGAATAAAATGCATAGACAAATTTATTTTCTAATACAAACTCTTAAATTTCACTTGTTGTCCTCTTCCGTATCCAAACTTGGCCCTGCGAAATCCTTTTCGCATAGGGCCCCACAATGGTTAAGTCCAGTCATGCTATTTAGTGACAGGTGAATATACATATTAGATTACTTGTTCTCTTTCCATGACTTCTTGGTCACAATAGTTAAGTCCAGTGCTTCTTCATGAAACATCAAGACAAAAGAGATTTAATGCCTAAATAAAAGAGATAATGTTTAGCTTTGACTCAATCAAGGTCAATTTCTTCCTTTCAGTCTCAAGTTCCTTTCATATGGATGGCTGCCTGGTCGAGCGGTTTGCACGCTGGACTGTCGTTTCGATTTACCGATGGTCCCGGGTTCAAACCCTGCCCGCTCCCATCCCCCGTCGTCCTGCGGGAGGTTTGGACTAGGAAATAACTATCTTCAACTCTGAAGGAATTTCCGAAACATTTTACAAACATTCACTTGCATTAGAAGCCTGTCGTATAAAAAAAACTTTTTAAAGTTATTAAGTCTTCCCATTTCTTAAAAAAAATGCCTATATTTTATTTGGAGCTCAACAAAATGAGAAAGACTATTCCATTTCAAAAGCCAGCCAACTTCATTGTTCAATGTAAGAGTTTAACATGTTGCCCATCACCTTTTACAGATCAGAGATGAGTAAGGTGGCATACAATGATAATAGAAAAGAAGTAGGAGACAGTGTAGAATAATGTCATGTCTCAAGAAGACCCAATAGATTATAGGCATTATTATCAACACAATAATTTAACAAATCTGGCATAAAGCATCCTTTTGGAATATTTATTTTTGTCCAATATTGATTTAAGTGTACATAATTAATTATGTGGTGTATCATACAATATTAAAAAGGATAATTATTTACACAAAACTTATGTAAATTGAAATGGAAGGGGTAATTATAGGTTATCAATTAGCTAGTCAATCTAGTCAAGCACACTAATCATTGAACTTAAACTCTACTAAGTCATTGTTTTCCTGGCTGTTTCAGGCAGCCCATTCCATTCTCTAATGGAAAGAAGGAGCACTTGTATGAATTTGTTCTAGCATATGGAATAAGAAATGTGCTTCTATCTTTGTGTTTTTCTGAGTATTTTATTAGCCGACTAAAACTATATAAAAACAAAGGTTATAGTTTACTTACCACCAACAATTAAATATGTGTGGGGGAAAGCCATTTTGGCCTGCATCAGCTGGCGGGCATGTCCAGTGTGGAACATATCATATATTCCATCAGCATATATCCTAACTGGTCTGGACACTAAAATGACAATAAAAGACATGTAGTAAGTTTATATTTTTTACAAAACATTAACTATTACAATAAAAATTAATTTTAACAAAGATAAAATTTAATTCTTGTATGTTGTGTATGTGCAAGAAATATTTTGTAAATTTGTTTGCACATTAGATTAAATACAATTATTTGTCCTTTTCTTATTAATATAAAGCATGCCTGATTAAAGATTCTGTTGATAAAGAAATGCTATAACATGCTATTTCATTGCTGTAATGGACAGGACACATGATATTACCCTGATCTGAATTGCTTGTATAACTCCTCAATGAGAAAGGCTTGTTTTGTTTTAAAATATATTGGCAAAATAATTAAAAAAAAAAAAATGGCTTTGCAGGCAACCATCATCATCATCATCAAATTCCATTTGAGTGAGGGCTTGAGAGGCTCAAGTCCTCTCTTGCAAAAACCCTGGACAGAAAGTCTATTGTCTTGCGTAGTGCATACATGTCACCTGTAGGTCGAGAATGTTTGGTTTCCCAGACCTGTCGAGATGGAGATCAGCAAGTCTGGGGCAGTGAAACAGAATATGAGGCACGGTATCCTCTTCTTACCCGCAATGTGAATCGAAATTTGACCATAGCCATGAGAAATATGAGCCAAAAATGTGGTATAATAGTTTGCTCAGGCCTGGACGGCCTCCACCACGCTCCCACACACCATGGACTTTTTGGGATTTGTCCCAGCACTCAAACCACTTTTCCAATTCTGTTTTTTTTTTTAATTATTGCCAGAGCATGATGAAAACTTGCAGCTTGTTCAATGGGTGGAATTCCCCCTCTCTGGTAAGCAAAGGAGTCTGCAATAGTGTCGCTGAACTGGTGCATACCAGTAAAAAAAAGTACTGTTGTTATGAATTAGTTGTTATAAACTAATAGCCTACACGCATGAATTTTTAATACTTAACATTAATAATTTTTAATTTAACATACACTACCAGTAGCAATGATAAATTCACATAATTGTTACAAAAAATGTGTGTTTTTGTTTTTTTTAGTACATATAATTAGTAATTTATTTTAATTATTAAAAAATGCTCTTTTTTTTAACACCTAGTAACTTTAAAGAGTATAAATTTAAAATATAGGGGTGTGTATTATACCCACCATTGCCAGACATGGCATCCTCCATTGTGATTTTAACACTATAGTCTGTTAAAGTATTTGTATCAATAGCTTCTTGTTCATGACTGAATGGAGCTGGTGCAATCTTGTTCTGAAAACAACAAAAAGATTTCTTTAAGTCAAGGAAGTCAATTTATCTAAATATATCTCATAATTTTATTAATGATTACTTTAGATGAATGCAATGGTCGATATTGCTACATACTTATCTTCTCTGAGACCATCCAACTCTAATAGGTAGCTGAATTTAGTTGGGGAAAGTAAAGGCTGTTGGTCATTGTGCTGGTCACATGACACCCTGCTCGTTAACCGTTGGCCAAAGTAACACAGTTACTTAACATTATCTGCCCTAGAATAGTCTGGAAGGGGAACTTTACTTTTCTCTTTGCAACATTTTTTTTCCCTAGATCTAAGTTTTTCCTTATAATTGATTAGCATTTATAGATCTCTTTTTAAATTAAAAATTCACCACCAGCTTAAATCTCAATGATAAAGAACAAAATTCTGTACAAAAATTTGGAGAGTTGGGATCAGACCCCATACAGATTATTAAAAATGATAAGACGCAAAACAGAGTTTGTAAAAATAAGACATTTATAGTAGTTTCTTTGACCAGTCTTTAAACTAAGATCTGTGTACTTTTTAGGACAAAGATTTTACTAGCTTTTTTTAAATACCCAGCCTTTCCCATAACACAATTTCACACACAGAAAAAAAAAAAATTTTTTTGCTTCAGCATTGAAATTAATTAAAAGAAAGAAATTTAACAGATCATTCTTAAAATTAAAATATATAACTAAAGATCAAAACATGTAATAAAATATATTAATTTTGAAAAGTAATAAAAAAAAATGATTTATGTATAGCTGCGTCTATTTTCAACTTGATCTGAGGATAGGAAGTTGGAGGAAAAGAAACTTTACATAATAAGGGAAATAACCCCACATATGTAGCCAACTCTTAAAAGTATTTATTTCCCTTTTTGATACCAAAGAAAATAATTAATTACCAATAATTAACTAATTAGGAGGTGCGGTGGCTTAGCAGTAAAGCGCTTGGCTTCTGAACGGTGGTCCCAGGTTCGAATCCTGGTAAAGGCTGGGATTTTTATTTCGAGATCTGCTGGGCGCCCATGAGTCCACCCAGCTCTAATGGGTATCTGACATTAGTTGGGGAAAAGTAAAGGCGGTTGGTCATTGTGCTGGCCACATGGTACCCTTGTTAACTGTAGGCCACAGAATCAGATGACCTTTACATCATCTGCCCTATAGACCATTAGGTCTGAAGGGGGAACTTTTTACGTAAGGGAAAAAGCTGCCTTTTTTTAATAGCGGCTATTAGGTTTGTGCAAAATGTCCCTCTGTCTGTCTGTCACACTCAGGGCACCAAAACTAGAAGAGATACGAAAAAAATTTTTTTTCACCATTAAATGTGGCTTGAAAAGTTTAGGTGCAACGGCTACTTTTAGTTTTCTAAAAGCAAACCGTTTAATTTATAAAATTAATTATGCAAGCGATTTTTTAATAACAAAACACCAATTCTAAAACAATTACATAAATGTAAGGGAGGAAATGTTACTATAAGAAATGCTCTAGGCATGTAGATACCACGCACATTTTTTAAATGAACTTTTAGCAGCGACTTTCGTGTACTAGCGTAAAGCCCAGCAATGACATGATTCTAAACTAATTTCTTAAACTTTTTTAAAAATCAGATTTTTATTTAAAAAATTGTTTAGTGCCCCCATTAGAATGAAAGAAGCATATCTTTGTGCGTCTTCTCTGTTGGTCTGTCCGTCACGGTTAGATAAAAAAAAAACAACTTGAAAATATGATTTAACCTTTACTGTTCTTTCAGAAATATTGCGATAGTTTAAGGATGGAAGCATGCAGGAATTGTGCCAGGGACCAATGATAAATCCGAACTACAGTCTAGTGCGCAAACATCAAGATAAGGCAGGTTTATACCCTTTTCGCCATCCTCCGTCGTCCAGCGAGAAGTTAATTATTTTCAACTTAGAAGGAACATCTGAAACATCTTGTGAATAGGCGGATCTGACAGGGATCCGACTCCGACGGGGCCGCCTCTGAGTTTGTGTATCACACAAACTCTCTTTGTAATCTTGTTTAAAATGAACTTTTAGCAGCGACTTTCGTGTACTAGTGTAAAGCCCGGTCATGACATGATTCTAAACTAATTTCTTAAAGTTTTTTAAAAATCAGATTTTTAAAAAAAATTTGTTTAGTGCCCCCATTATAATGAAAGAAGCATATTTTTGTGCGTTTTGTTTGTTGGTTGGTCTGTCTGTCACGGTTAGATAAAAAAAACACTAAAGGCTTTTGAAAATATGATTTAACTTTTACTGTTTCTTCAGAAATAATGCGATAGTTTAAGTATCATTAATAGATTGTTCCGGATGTTTATGTCTAGATCTACATTGAAATGTTATAATAAACTAAAACTAATCTTCTATTTTTAAATTTAATATTGCATTCATTCTATTGATTATCTGGGCTTTTTTTTTTATTTTACGTAAATTTTGTCTAAATTACATCCAAATTATTAATAATAATAATTAATAAGATATATATTAAGAGTGCTAAATCAGAAGTTTAGTTTATGTAGATCTACATCTCTACAGATCAATGCTGAAAGATTATTTAAAATCGCTCGTTTGATATATTGTATATATCAGGCTATTAGTTTGTAACCAGAATGTTATTAAGTTAAGAGATATGCCTTGTCGTGCGGTTAGCGTGTTGAACTGATTATCTCGATGCTCCAGGGTTATGTGTCTGTTTGTTTTACATGTTTCAAATGTTTCCTCAGAGTTAAAGATAGTTTACTTCCTAGTTCAAACCTTCCTCAGTAGGGGATGGGAGCATGCAGGAATTGAGCCAGGGACCAACGATAAATCCGAACTACAGTCTAGTGCGCAAACATCAAGATAATGCAGCTTTATACCCTGCTCGCCATCCTCCGTTGTCCAGCGAGAAGTTAATTATTTTCAATTTAGAAGGAACATCCAAAATATCTTGCGAATAGGTGGATCTGACAGGGATCCGACTCCGATGGGGTCGCCTCTGAGTTTGTGTATCACACAAACTCTCTTTGTAATCTTGTTTTTTATTGATTTACTTTTTATTAGGTACAACAAATAATTAGTTAAGTTTCAACTTGATCCCAGAATGGGTGTGGAAGAAATAATGTGTACACAAATTACACCAGAGTGAGTTGATATAAGCTTTGTAAAACATAACACTTCACAGAAATAGACATAATTAAATTGTTTATTTCGTTTGGACAAAGTTTTATAATAACTCTTTTTTTTTTACTAGCGCCATTATTCTAGAATAAAATAATAACAATGAATTACTTATGTAAAACAATTTTGAAGTCTAGCTTACAAGATTATAAAAAGAGTTTGTGTGTCCACAAATAGCTAAACTGTTTATTAAATAATGAGGGTGAAAAGGCAGGTTTTAAAATTTTCAGCAGGAATTTCATAAGCTACAAACTTTCAATAACCAAAATATTACCACATTCCATACAAAATATTTATTGATGACTTGATCACCTGATATCAATCACAACAAAAGTCCTGCTTGTTTCTTTATAACTAAAACTGAAGTGATTTATTCTTTTAGACAAAAAGCTATTACAAATTAATAGCTACATTAGATGATTGTAATCTTTCATGCCCTCGCCATGGCACCTTTGTAAAAATGTTCAAAATAAAAAAGGATGAACAGAGAAAAGGAACCATACACAGTGACCTTCCAAAGTAATGAGTAGATCTAAACTAAACTAAATGAAAGTCTAGTAAACCTTGCTCCTTCCTCCACACTGTTTCTCACAGAATGTTGTATGATGTATGGTGGCCTTTTCATGTTTAGATTGTGAAAATATTAAAGAATCCCTTGTGGGTCTCTGGCCTCACTACAACAGGAGTGGCCAGTCAACAGCAATGACCAAGCAGAAAGGAAATTATATCAGTATTAGTTGAAGGGAATCTTCAGAAAGAGATATTTGCTGAAAAGACAACCTCTCATTGCTGGTATCTGGAGAAATCATTCCATTTAATTAAGTGTCTCATTTGTCTTCAGCTCCATGTGGGTAATCTGGTAGTAGCCGTGCAAAAAATAAATAGCTAATAAATAGGGTTGCCTATTTAATCTTGTTTTTTTTTAAATATGTATAAATATGTGCAAACATCATTTAATTTTTTTTTCTTCTAGGTAATTAAGGTATTACAACTGCATCAACAGTGTACAAACAAGAAAAGTACAAAAAAATATATAAAAAAAACAATGCTTATATTTGCAGACATTTGGTGTAAGTACCAGGTTACCAAGCATTAGGAAAGCATGAGAGATTATATTTTCCTGAGATAATTTTGGAAACATTTTTGTAATGACCATAATGGAAATAGGGAAACAAGTACCAATTTGCAAGAACATCACTGTTTGTAGTGCAGTCTTGCCATGAAGGAGCGCAGAAATCCTTACGTTACAGACAGACCCATGCGGGCATTAAAAAAGGGAATTCACAATTTAAGTATTATGGTGCAGTTCATAAATATTTATCACTTTCAAAATGTACTTTAAAAAAAAAAATCAATTGCTTTCCGATCTACTCTCAGATTTTTCTCTTGGCTATATTTTATTTTCATTTTTGCAAATAAATATGAGCATTGTACTTTAGGTTGTATTAAAATAGCACCACTGTTAGAAACATGTAGATTGATTTATTATTGAAGAAGAAACATTTTAATAAAATTTGCTCAGATTTGCTTAGTAATTGTTTTATGTATGTTTTATTTTGATAAATTGTTTACAAATTAATACCCCTATAGATCTTAAGGTTTGAAAGAGGAAATTAAATTTACTTTAATTGCTGTGCATTTGGCTGACCCCCCCCCCCCAGCTGAAAAAAGGGGAGAGGTGAATTTTAGTAAAAAAACCAATCACACTATTTATCTATTCTTACTTATGTTAAGAATATATACTAATTATTTATATCTTAATGCATTTTTGAATAATGTCCCCCCCTTTTTTTTGTAGTATGTTGGCCTAATTGATGAGGTGGGGGGGGGGGGGGCGGTCCAATTTTTTTTTTGTAAAATTTATATATATATATATATATATATATATATATATATATCTATTATATAAAAGGATATGTAAGGCGTATGTATGTATGAGCCGAATGGAAATCAAAACCGCTTGACCAATGTTGATTAAACTTGGCAGAAATGTTCCTTGGGTACCAGCTTAGGCCGTAGTGTATGTATTGTATCCCTAAAGCAAATGTAAGACCCTTAAAAAAAATAAAGTTGACAACCTCTATTAAACTATTCTATCTCATAAATGTAGGCCATAGCTTCACGATTACACTAACTTACGGCACTATTAGGCCTAGATCTACATGTGTCGCGCAGTGGTACAAATGAAATGAATGTCATAGGTCATAATTATAATATCGCACATTATAAATGCATATTATTACAGTAATAAACTATTTACATAATACAATTTACTTTTTATTGTATTTTTTTCATAACATTTAAGCCTACAACTACCGATTTGGTTTAATTTTAAGTCTTTATTTTTAATTTACTTTTTTTTCTTTCAGATTTACTTACTTATGTGCATTTAGACCTGATAACAACATACGAAACACTGTTATTTTATCTAGATCTAGGTCAAATCTACGATGCTGTGTCACACAAGTTTTTATTTATTGACTAGATTGCTGTGACATTCAAATTGTTAGGATTCAAGAGCTATACAAAATTAAACTAACAATATTACATAAACAATTACATTCACACGTTCGATTTGCTTTTAAAATATAGGCTAGATCTATTGTATTGTTTTTTTTTGTCGCCTACATGGCTAACATGCCCAACAGTATTCACCGACGTAACGCGTATTGAGGTCACGAACTTAGTGTAGTGATACCTCTTGACAACATCGCTACACATTAATTTACATACGTGTTAACAACATTTCTTCTCATGCATCATCCCGCACTTGACAAAATGTGAATGTTGTTGACCTACATACTGATTTAGATTTAGATCGAGGTAAACACAAGCTTAAAGTTTTTAGTTATAGATTACTAAGGCAATTTTCTTTTTAGAATAAATATCTATATCTAAACAGAATTAAACTAACAATGTTATATTAACAGTTGCATTCACGCGTTTGCTTAAATTATAAACTATATTTTATCGCTGTTTCTTTTTTTGTCACCAAGGAGATGCGTCAAGGGGTCATGAACTTACATAGCTACACAAAAATAAAAACAGATGTTGACCTTTGAACAATAAATTGAATAATTAAGCTCTATTTTGCATTATTTTTTAATTTAAATTAATGAGAATTCTTATATAATACAGACGTTACTTCAAAAAAAGAAGATGATTACGTCCTACGCATATAGCATACTCTCTTATATAGGCTACATGACTATACTTTTAATTAACAATAACTATTTTAAAATTAGATCTAAAAGCTTTCATTTCATTGATGACCTAGATCTAATTAACTACTTTCTTCTCATTTGGAGGCTGGAACTCTTATATTTCTAAAGATTTGGGAAAAAGAAGTGCCACCAGAATAGAAGGAGGGCTACCTCATCAAACACCCAAAAGAAAGGTGATCTTAGTTCCTGCTCTAACTATCGAGGGATCACATTACTGTTTACTTCAGGGAAAGTGTTTAATCGCATTCTGTTAAACCGAATGAAAGATGCTGTAGACCCACATCTCCATGACCAACAAGCCGGCTTTCGAAAGGAGAGATCATGCACAGATCAGATAGCAACACTACGTTTAATTTTGGAACAGTCCATGGAATGGAACTCCCTTCTCTACGTCAGTTTTATAGACTATGAGAAGGCATTAGACAGTGTGGACAGATAGACCCTCTGGAGACTTTTGAGACACTATGGAGTGCCTGAAAAAATTAATAACATCATCAAGAAGTCATATGAAGGGATGACTTGCAGAGTAGTGCATGGCAGACAACTGACAGAGGCATTTGAAGTCCAAACAGGTGTGAGACAATGCTGTTTACTCTCTTCCTTCTTATTTCTACTAGACATAGATTGGATCACGAAGACAGTAACTGACCAGAAGCAAAACGGTATACAGTTGACACTGTGGAAA
The DNA here is from genome assembly GCA_021533235.1 of Biomphalaria straminea. Lineage (NCBI taxonomy): Eukaryota > Metazoa > Mollusca > Gastropoda > Planorbidae > Biomphalaria > Biomphalaria straminea. The sequence goes on along the minus strand of JADKLZ010019686.1, from coordinate 5,532,078 downwards.
CAGTTAGATGAGCTCCACATTGCAGACGACTTGGCTCTTCTTTCTTACACACAGCAGTGGATGAATTGATTTATTTTTTTAAATTATGATCTTTTTTGTTCACATCATTATTGATTATTCAAAGGGACTAAATGCATGCTATTTGTAGAAAGAAAAGCCCGAGCAAAACCGGATAAAATATATATATATATATATATATATATATATATATATATATATATATATATATATATATATA
>JADKLZ010019686.1:5498310-5531830 GCA_021533235.1 Biomphalaria straminea | reverse complement strand
ATATATATATATATATATATATATATATATATATATATATATATATAGATAGATATAGATATGTTGTAGTAACTCCAGTGGTGGACTGAAAGGGTTAATGTGTGTTAATGCCTACTGACACAAACGACTCAGGCCAATCACACAGGTCAAGGGCTGATGAACAAGGGACAGTACTGCTAGTATACGCAAGTATGACCTGTGTTATGGTCATGTGACCGAGAGCCTTTGATGTCAAGAGACAATGTGTAAGAAAAGACAGAGGAGTCCAGGACAGCAAGGCCATAAGAACTGTACATGGTCCTTGAAAATGTAGCTGTATGAGCTACAGAGACTTGTTGTGATTAGTTAGGCAGTTCTGTAGTATAGCAAAGCATTTGAAGGTAGTGTAGCCAATTGTGTTTATTGGCTGTTGTTGATGTATTTGTGCCACATTGTTACTTGAAGCTCTTGTCAAGTTCTTGTGTTAGATGTGCTGTTGTTGTGTCAAGCAGTGTTTGCAGAAGGCCTGGTATAGAAGGGCGTAACAATATATATATATATATATATATATATAAATATATATATATATATATATATATATATATAAATATATATATATATGTGACAGATTGTTCTTGATGAGGTGTCAAGGTGTCACAAGATGTTCCTGTGATGCCAAGGATTCTTATGTAGATATTGATATGAGACCTAATTATCTTTAGAGTTCAAATAAGAATATCCTTCAAACTTTAATTCGAAAACTAGGAATCCCTCACAATGATAAAAAATACTAATTGATATTTAAACCAATCTTTATATTTTGTCGCTTGCCCTGGATGTGGCAAAATATGTAGGTTACAGCTGGGGCTGTGTAGCCACAGGAAATACTGCACTCTTCATTAATCTTCAGACTCGAAGACAAGCTTTGTAATATTATGTTATGTATATTGGCCACTCCTGTGGCTGAGGAGGGGGGAGGTCAAGAGGCGTATCAATACTTTTTCTTTTATATTATATTTTTTTAAAATTACAATATTTTTTACAAACAATCTGTCACTAATATAAGTTATATATACTATATATATATATATATTTATTTATTTTTTATGCCTAATTACCGTATTTAAAGAAAGACAATGTTTTGGAAAATTTTGAATTCATAAGAAATTTTTAAGTATAAGAGTAACATTTGAGATGAGTTCTGAAACCAAATATTTTTTTCTTACTTGCTTTTCTCAACTTTTACTCAATCTGAGATTTTTCTATTATATGAATAACTATGAGACTATTACTCACAATTTATTTTTTAATCCTATAAATTCAAAAAAGTAGAATCTAATCATAGTTCTGTAACAAAACATAACCACGAACAGGCTGTCATAGGATTTAGAGGGTGTTAAATATGTGACAGATTGTTCTTGATGAGGTGTCAAGGTGTCACAAGATGTTCCTGTGATGCCAAGGATTCTTATGTAGATATTGATATGAGATCTAATTATCTTTAGAGTTCAAATAAGAATATCCTTCAAACTTTAATTCGAAAACTAGGAATCCCTCACAATATACAAAATGTACAGCTCCTTGACTCATAAATTCAAACAAATGTATAAATTCTATAACTCAAAATATATACGACTTGTCTGTTCCACCTGACAACTGGCGCGTTTTACTCTAAAACCAATCCGACAATTCTCAGGCAAAACCAAGCAAAAATCACCTGATCAGATGACCTCAGAGCTCTTCCATCTTTAGAATTTTTTAGAAAAAAGGCGGAGCTAATTGTTAAGGTTACTTCCGGATAAAGTTAAATTTAGATGCAGCTAGACTGCTACATTACACAGATAGTTTGAACAAAATTAACAACTTATAAATTTATTTCTTTTTTATATTATTTTTTAAGAAGATTTTTTTTGGCAGCACCCTCAAAGTCTTAATCAAAATGGGTTGAGTCTCTTTTCAATTCAAAGAGCCAATCCATTGTATTTGTTAGGGCCTAAACATTTACATTATAATTTCTAAAAGTAAAAATATAATTCAAAAGGTTCTTAAAAATTAGACATTTTGCGCACATCAAAACAGTCAGATATCCAAAGAACTTTCAACCATTGTTCTGTTGACCTCTTATTCTGACCAAAGAAGCCTATTGCAAGAGGTCTAGCTTAACATAAAGATAATACTATGATAAATATGTCTAATTAAGATATACTTACACTACTGTATCTCAATTGTTACTCACACTTCAGTATCAGCCATTGCCTCTGTATTATTTCAGTTTACTAAATTTGGCCTGCCTTTTTTTAGTAGGATAAATGATAAGCCATAGATGTCAGGAGAACGCATTTCCGGAAGTGAAAAAAGCAAGAAAACTCTTGGCCTCAGGGCTCTGCAACAAACTGCCCTTGGGGAGCTAACAAGAGAAGGCCCACCAATGTTACTTATAGTTTTTGCCAAAGTTTGAAAGACACTGCTCTAGCTATTATTTGACCATTTTTTGGTTATTCTCTGTAATATATGTAAATGCATTTATACATAGGGTTAGGGTTTCGAAAAAAATCCCTCCCACACTCATAAGTCCTGGATCCACAAAAGTTGCAGTGAGCTATGTAGGTGACTTATACTTTTGTTGAAAATACTTGTAGAGCTTACATAATATTGGTGTGTAAATGTTTGAAGGAATCTGAAAATTTAAAAATCTTTCATAACACAAAAATTATAGTTGTAACTAACCCTTGAAAGAATCTGAACTCTTGGTAGCCTTGTATCTCCCATAATGTGTTCTACTTCCCTATCCACACTGGTCATATCATGAGCATGAGGTCGCTTCCGACTAGATGTTGGCATGGTAACATTTTCTCCATCAGTAGCCATATTGAGTTTTCTACTGTTAAATACAAAGTATACAATATGTCTTAATCTTTCTTTTACACGTTTAGTTATTTCTGTTAAATAAAAAAAAAGTTTCTCAATTCAAGAAAACATTTTAAAAAATCATAACAGATGTGAGATTTATAGCAAACCAATATTCACATTTGATTAAGAGTAACACCTATGGTAAAAGCAATTAATTTAGATACCCCTCAATACAGAAGACTAAAAGTAAAGTAGCAATAATACATAAATCACTCAACCATATATCTTGCAATTACAAAATCACAACCTAATAAAATAAATGCTCCTTCTTCCTAAGTGTTATTAGAGCATTGAACAGGTTCCCTGAAGCAGAATTTTTCAGAAAAAAATTTGTAATTTATGAGAAGCATCTAGTTTAGTAATTCAATAGTGATTAGTTGACTTTGTTATAGTTATGTTGAACATGATGTGCATATAGTCCCTGTGTTGTATAACCTATTTTTGAGGCCTAGATTGTGATATGACCTTTGGCCATCATCATCAGATATATTTTTGGCACAATTTATGCCATGTTGTGCCCATAATCCCTTCATGGTTACTTCCCCTTTATAGGTCAAATGCTAAAATATACACAAATGAGTTATTAAAAACAAGGGGTCCACTCAACAGTGGAAAGTCTTATAATCTAATCAAATCTGTTTTTAATATCTATATATTTACAAGTTCTTTGCCCAATCTCAACTGAAATTTCAGTAGTCAACCCCACCTCCCACATAAAGCCTAGTATTTTTCCAGGGTCAACGTAATCAAACAGTGTTTTGAGGTTGTCTGTTTTATAATATTTCCCTCTAATATCCTGGTATCTGTGACAATCAAGGAAAATATGTTCTACTGTGAGATAAGAGTCACAGTAGCCTACTCACACAAAGGTAAGTATTATGTAGGTGTGGCAAATCCTAAAATTGGACATGGTCGTGCTTCCACGTTGTGTCAGATCCTTACAAATGTTTCCTGTAGGCTTACAGCTACATGTGTCTCTGTGCCCACCCGTAGCTGTATTTCCTCCTAATTGGCATTGAGGCCTCTACAATTAAACTGTACAATCCGGAAATCCATGGCTTAATCTAAAGACAACTTGGAGCTATTAGGTCTTGGAAGGCCCCCAGAGTTGTTTTTTTTTAACTCCTGTCACCTTTGTATTTTTAGACTTTGGGGGAAATCTTTCTCTCTGGGGGGGAAAGATACATCTGGTTAAAACAGAGGCTATTTCCCCCCTATTTCGGGAATCTTCTTTAGTTGGGCTTCTCCCCTTAGAGAGTTGATCAACCCCTAAACTCAGTAGAGTTGGGGTGGGGTGGCTGAGAAATGGGTTATCTGAGGAGGACCTGAGTTAGACAAGTCTCCAGGTTCTACTGGAGTGATGATTTTCTCTTGGAGTCTCCATGCCCTCATCAGCGAAAACAGAAAATCAGTTCGTTAGCATGGGTAAATTTTACGATAATCCTTTTATTTTTTAAAAGCATTTATGAAAAAAAAAAAAGAATTAAAAAAAAAAAAGGAGGAACGATTTGAATTCAAACACATGACTCCTGTAATTGACATTCTAATCACTCTGCTAGTGAGGTGCACATGAAAATAGAAGAATGTATCTATTGTGTTTCAAACTTACTTTAAAGTGACAATCTATAAAGGGGATCTGTAAATATCTTTCACATATTGCAGATTTCGGAGAACATCCCACTATAGATGAAAAACTATTTTACCAACCACTGAAGAAGTTTTAAAAGCTATTTTGTACACAAAACGGAATCTGATATTAGAGAACACCTTTAAGCAACAGAACAGTTTAAAGGCCAATTGATGAAATGTAATCAATTGACAACTAAAAATATGAGTAGTGGATTACATGCATATCTTCAATTTGTTAGCCCCACAGTTAACAGAATCAACTTAAACTTGTTAAATACACAATAACTTTCATCATTTTTTTTCTTCATACTGAAGTTTGATGGTTATAAAAAAGCTTATGTTTGACTTTTTTTTTCTTTTTGACACTGTATCAGAGTTCTTGAATGCTAAAGATCTCATTTTAAAAAGAAATTTAATCTAGAGGAAATCGGACATTGCCTATTTGACAGACTTGTTTCATACATTCAATGAGATGAGCGTAATTGTGGTATTTATGACTTTTTCAGTCTTCCCCTTTGCTACGGCTAGAAATCAGTAAAAAATATATTTGAAGCTCATGAAGCAGCGGATTGCAATATAAGCTAAGCAGGGGGTCTACCCAAATATAGAAAAACATTACAATGGGTCTACAAGACAAAAAAGTTTTGGAACCACTGGTCTAGATCTATCACAAATTTAATTACATGACTGATCCAAACTTATTGATACAACCATGCTTAATATAAGCTTTTTTTTTTATAAATATTTTCTTGTTTAACAATCTACTTAAATGCTATTAAATAAGCAATTGAATTAACATTGTTAATCTGTAAATTTTTCAAAAGAATTACACATTTCATATATAATTATCATGTGGATATCAACAGATAACTTTTACAACTTTTGAGTGCATGAAAGTTGTTTTTTAAATTCAATAATTGTATAGTTTAGTTAAAATAAAATAAATGCTTTTTTTTTTAGTTACTTAATTTATCCCTCCATATGAGAATTTATCAATATTTTATTTTTTAAAATAAACATGGATTCATATTTATACTTGAAAATGTTACTGTTACAAATCTTCATTAACTTTGACTACACTTAGTAGTTTAAATATGTTGCAATTTTAATAAAACAGATTTATGACATTTTGCAATTAACTGTACCTTCTTAACTGTTTATAAGCAGCCATGTCTGTATCTTCACTCCACAAGATAAAATCTATGTTGACTTACTAATGAATGATTACGAGAATAGCAAACTGATTATCTATGTTAAAATGCCAACTGATTTTTATCAATGTGTTATCCATCCAACAATGTACTTGAGATATTGGATGGAAAGTAATGATATTCAATTTACCAAACATCAATCAAACTATTAAATTCTTGATAAGAGAACTTCACAATTTAAAAAAAAAATACATCATATTAAGTAAAATATTCTGATATGTATGTCTAAGTTTAAACAGATTCATTTGTCATGAATAAACAGATTGTTAAAAACTAAAGTTTAACTAAAAATGTACATACATCTTCACTACTTTGTACACATATGGAGGCTTTTCTACTCAGGGGTTATTAGCCTTGTATACAAATTGACATCTTATAAAAATTGACCTGCATACAAGTTGTCTATGAGATTTAGATATTTTTATGTTGGTCACCAAAAGGTTGCTCTTTTGTAATTATTTTGATATCATATGGAATTGATGGCTATGCAGAATCTATGAATTTGCAATTATTATTTTTCAATAGAAAAGTGAATATAATGTTTTGATAATATAACGTATTAAAATTTCTGTTCACCACTAGACTTTGATCACCCTATAAGTGTTGTGAAATTTAATTATTCAACCTAATTATACATAAATCTAAGTAATGTATGTTTGCTTTTCGATTATTATCATCTCTTTCTTGACTTCTATTGTAGGGGTGCTGTGACAGTTCAAATAACCAAATTTCTCCATTTTTAATGGTCAGCAGCTGTTCTTAGCAGGATATCAAGAGAGAGGTCAGTCCATTCCTTTTCATAGTCCAGCCAGCTTTTTCCTTTCTTCTAGCTCCCTCCACTGTACCTTGAAGAATGACTTTTGACAGTGAGTTATGTCTTACGATATGATCAAATCAGCTCAGTTTTTGTCTCTTCACAGTATTAGGAGTTCATCCTTTTTGCCAGCCAGTGTTGACTTGTACGTCTTCTTTTCTGAAGCATTTACTCCTAACTGCTTGAATTCTTCTTTCAGCCTCAGTGTTTAATTTTCACAACCATTTAGAAGTACAGAGACCACTGTTGCCAGTGACAGTGCTGCTTTTGGCAGACTCCAGGGACAAGTGTAGCAATGGAGAGGACTCTGCATATTCACAAAACAGAAGGTCTAAGGTGCTGTACTGCTCCCTTCACTCTTACCTTAACCCTGGACCTTATATTCCCACCACATCAAATTGCTAAACTCCTTCCACCAAAACTGTCTAAGGAAAATTCATAAGGTGAATCGGTTTGACTACATACCAGATGGTGAAATCCTACAGTTGTCTACATAATAATAATAATAATAATAATAATAGGCTTGTCTTCGAATCCAAAGATTAGTGAGGAATACAGTGTTTCCTGTGGCTGTGCAGTCCCAGCTGTGACCTACATATTTTGCCACATCCAGGGCAAGCAAAACCATTGTCCGTAGGTGGTCGGTTTAGATTTTCTTTTCGTCATCTGCGTTTGTCCTCGGCGGCAGATTTTCTTTTGGTCTCAAATGTGTATCCCACGGCCTTCGTGAGTGACCTCCAGCTGTCTCGTTCCGACGCCGCATGCAGCCAGGTGCTCTCTTCTATGTCAGCCAAGGAAAGTTGACGCCTAAGCTGGTCTTTGAAGCGTTTCCGTGGGGCGCCTCTGTTACGTCGACCACCTTTTAGCTCACCAAAAAAGACTGCCTTTGGCATACGTTCGTCTCCCATACGGGATACATGCCCTGCCCAGCATAGCTGTCGGATCATAAGAAGTCCCTCTATACTGTCCATACCGGCGTTCGCAAGGACATCGCTGTTTGTAGTGCGGTCTTGCCATCGTATGTCCATGATGGAGCGCAAGCATCTTTGGTGAAAGCAAAGTACCATTAAAAGGAGAAGATAATTTAACAATAATGATAATGAAACTAAAGCTAATATCCTAAATAAATACTTTGCATCAGCAAAGGCAAAGACATATTACTTAATTTGAACCAAGTAGACAACATAGGAAATATAGAAGTACAAGAAAAGGGGATCCAAAACAATTAGTGAACATTAAATCCAACAAAGTTCACCACCATAGTTTGCTTAAAAAAATTAAATATTTTGGCATTGATGGTCCACTGCATAAAATTAATGATTTTCTGATAGGGAGAGAGCATACTGTAATAATAAATGGCTCTAAATCAACACCAATAACAGTAAACTCAGGTGTACATCAAGGAACAGTCTTAGGTCCACTATTTTTAATTTACATAAATGATTTATCAAATTGCGTTAGTTCATGAACAAAACTCAGATTATTTGCAGACGATTGCATAATACATAGAACAAAAAAAAACAAAAAAACACAAGATACAGATTTTGCAAAGAGAATTAGATGATTTACAGAAATGGGAATCAAATTGGAGCATGTCGTTCTACCCAGAAAAATATTAATTAAGAGTAACAAAAAAACTAAACCAAATTAATTCCATTTATCTTATTCATGGTAAAATAGTAACAAATACTTAAATCACAAAATACCTAGGTGTTATAATAAATGAAAAACTGTCATGGAATCCCCATATTGATGAAACTATAAAAAAAAAAACAAGATTAAAAAGGGAGTTTGTGTTATCACACAAACTCAGATGCGGCCCCCATCAAATTCACTAATGGACGAAAAATATATTCAAGCCATAGTCTTGTTTTGATCGTTTAAATAAATTGTAAAAATTTGGCGTTTTTTTTTACATAAAAGCAAACAGTGCAAAATATTGTCTTTGATAAGACTCTTCCAACTATTCTGGAATAAGTAGAGTAGCGTTAAGTGATCACCTAAGAACAGCAAAATGGTTTCGGCCGGTGATGAACGCAACCATCCCAACCCTCTCCCCCTAAAGACGCCACTGCTCCAAGATATATCTCAAGATTTTATTATTATCTTTTGCAATGTGTCTGCTTTTGCCAAGTTTTAATTTTTCAAACTTGGTTACCACCCCAAAATTGTGCTGACCGGTGCAGACCGCACCTCGCCCCACCCCCAGTGATGCCACTGCTCCAAGACACCTACTTCTATCGTCTATCATTTCAATTAATATATTGGAGTAGACGTGGTAGGTAATAACAAAAAAATGAGCCAGAATAACTAAACAGGTTTCCCATACGAACAGCATAGGCCTAATACACTATTACCCACTAGTATGCCTACTAATCCTGATAATAATCGCTCTATTTACTTAATAGCTATAAAAAAACTTCTCCATGACATCCTGGTATCTGGGGCAGTCAATGAGGATATGTTCCCCTGTGAGGCGAGAATCACAATACTCACAGAGTGGAGGCCCCTCTCTCTTCAGCAGCACAAAAGAGTGTGTGATGTAGGTGTGGCAAATCCTAAGTCTAGACATAGTCGTGCTACCAGGCCTTGTCAGACCCTTAGATGTGGGCCGTCACCTGACATCCGCCAAAATCTGCCTGAGTTTGTTGTGAGTCTCAGCCTCCCACGAGTCCTGCCACTCTCTATAGGTGGCAGAGGCAAAACTTTGTCTCAGGTCCGAGCAGGGAATTTGGGTTCCTGACACTGCAGTTCCCTGACACACCCGTAAAAGCAAGAATCGATTACAAGGTCGCCACACTTTGTCATCAGTGTATATACAACAATGAGATGAACTTGTACCTTAGCGAACTGATTACTCCATATGTCCCACAGAGAGCCCTACGCTCAATGGACTCAATGCTTTTAGTGGTGCCACGTTTTTCCCTCAAAAGCTACAGTCAGCAGGCTTTTTCAGTTCACGGACCAAAGGTTTGGAACTCACTCCCCATTGATCTCAGACAGACAACTTGCTACACCACTTTTAAGAAGAACATCAAGACCTGTTTTTTTTAGATTAGTTTATCATGTCATATGTTTGTGTTTATAATGTTTTTACAGCGCCTTGAGCCTACATTTTGTTTGTTAACAGTGCTTTATAAATAAAATTATTATTACTGCTTGATTTAGGGCTCTCTGCTTCTCTGTCTGCAGCTTTATTTCCCTCTATGCACACATGGTAGAGGACCCAGATGAAGGTGACATCCCTATAAGTGCAAGCGATATTGCATGTAATTCAGCTGTAAAGATGGAGCAGCCATCAGGGAGTCTATGGGAGATTGTTTTGTTCTGAAAGGAGCAGGCACACGCGACCTTTTTATCCATTTTGGATCTGTCAGTGTAGATGGTGCCACATTCTCCGTAGCTCTCTTGCAGTTCCCTAAAGTGGACTTGTAGTATGTTTAAAAGTTCCCCTTTCAGACCTTGTGGTCTATAGGGCAGATGATGTAAAGGTCATCTGATTCTGTGGCCTACGGTTAACGAGGGTGTCATGTGGCCAGCACAACGACCAACCGCCTTTACTTTTCCCCAACTAATATCAGGTACCTATTAGAGCTGGGTGGACTCAAGGGCGCCCGAAAATCCCGAAATGAAAATCCCAGACTTCACCAGGATTCGAACCCGGGACCTCCAGTACGGAAGCCAAGCGCTTTACCGCTCAGCCACCGTAGTATGTTTGGGTCTGTATTTTCTTTTTTGAAGTTAAGGAGGGATAAATTTAATTTGGGTTTATTCATTAACTAAGGAGGATTCTGTGGGGTTTCTATTTTAGAAATTTGGTCAATGGTGGAGTTAAATTTTGGATGGATTCTCTCATTCGAAGCCCCAACGGCTGTATGACGTAAGCCTTCGAATATATAGTTCAGCATCTGTAGGATTGAAGATGGAGTCAGGGTTCGTGGGGTTGGATTTTAGCTTCACTATATACTGCATTGCAAGCTTTTTCATTCTTATGTCCATGGGGAATTCTCCAGCTTCTACTGGAGACTTGGAATTGGTGATGTACGAAACGCGCCGAGACAGAGATGCAGGGCAGCATTTTGTATTGGTTCCAGTATTTTTAGATAAGACTTCCTTGCTTCCATATATTATGGAAGCATAGTCCAATTTTGATCGGATTAGACTCTGATGATATAGCAGCAGCAAGGTATCTCTGTCAGCCCCCCAGTCCGTATGGCTGACTACTCTAAGTATGTTTAATGACTTTTAACATTTCTTTCTTAGTTCCTTAATGTGGGGGAGAAAATTAAATTTGGAATCTAGGGTGAGGCCTAAAAATTATGTAGTTTTTATGACAGGGATTTTCTTTTGTGTATAAATAGTTCAGGGTCTGGGCAGAGCCCCCTTAAAATTACAAAAATGCATACTAACTGTTTTGGAGTCTGAAAATTTAAAACCATTGTCATTTGCCCAATTTTGAATTTTGTTTAAACTTAACTGTAATTTTCTTTCTAAGGTATTCATGTTTTTCCCATTAGTAAAAATAACAAAGTCATCAACATACAGAGAGCACTCTATGCCAGGGGACAGAGCATTTATGATGCTGTTAATTTTAATGTTGAACAGGGTGACTGACAGAATGCTGCTCAGGGGTACACCCATTTCCTGTTCAAAGGTGTCAGAAGCGGAGATGCCCACTTGAACCTGAAATTTTCGGTCCTTCAGGAATTCCGCTACAAAGTGGGGGAGGTGTCCCTTAAGCCCCATAAGCTCCAGGTCACGTACAATGCCATGTTTCCATGTTGTATCATAGGCCTTTTCTATATCGAAGAATACAGCTACTAGATGTTCTTGTCTGAGTAGAGCATTTCTGATGTATGCTTCCAGCCTCACTAGGTGGTCAGTTGTTGTCCGCCCCTGCCGGAGTCTGCACTGGTATTTGGAGATCACTTTATTCCTCTCAAAGTCGATAGTTAGCTGGGTCAGAGACGTCTCTTCCCGGTTTACAGTAACACCTTTAGTAAAATTACTAAATTTAGAAAGCCTTCAGGATAGATGACTCAAAAGTAAAGTAGCAATTATAGATAAAACACTGAACCATAATCTTCAAATGCAAAAACAAAATCTAGATATAAAACTTATAATTTAATAATCAATTTTTTTAAAGTATTTTTATAATACTTTTCTCTATGTGTAAATGAGGAGGGTGTTATTAATTTATTTTTTTCATGTGAAATTTCACCGTTTTATTCCTTATCACAAGCCTACATATGTCAAAATACTCAGAAAGACACAAAGATAAAAGCACATTCCATATGCTAGGACTAATTTGTACAAATGCTCCTTCTTCCCTAGTGCTATTAGAGCATAAAATGGGTTCCTGACCTAACCAGTGACTTAGAAGAATTTAGGTCATTGGTTAATATTCACGGCTGAATGCATGACATGTAGGACGTAATGATTTTCTTTTTTAAAGTAACGTCTATATTATTTAAGATAAGATGTCAAATAAGGACAGTATCCATGTCTTTGAATAAAATATCAAAATTTTGATGGCGGGACATGAAGTCCAAATGCCAGATAATTGCCTTCCCTAACAACTTTTTTACTGGGAGCTGTGTGCAGGAATGAGAGTGGTCCAACATGTGCGCTACAAAGACATCCCTAAGAGTTCCTTCAAGAATTTTGATATTGACATTTACGGCACGGAACAAAAGCTCTTGATCACTCCACATGGCATAAAGCCATAAGTGTCAGAGTTACTGTATCCAAAGCAAGGAGAGTGGTTAGCATGAAAAAATGGCAACAAAAAAAGCAGAGAGAAGAAGCAAGCCTATCTACAATTGACCAAATCTTTAAAGTGAGGATTGGACTTTACAGTCATCTTTGTGTTCATAGGAAATGAGAAATGTGCTCATCTTTAACCATGTAGGAGGAACTATATTTAATAAATTAATAGACACTCAGGAACATTTTTTAGAAGATTCTTCTAGGTCTAGATCCATAAACCTATCATTAGAATTATATACTCTAACTAAATTTATACATAAGCTTAACAGGTTGTGTAAAGGGGGAATTGGGGTAGTATAAAAATGATGATAGTTTAAGTGTATCACTCATTAGAGTTAAATATTCACTCTAAAGAAACAGCCATCAGCTTAATACAGAAGGAATTGTTGTTTCTTTCAAAAAGTATCTATCTATATATATATTTCTCAAAAGACAAGTTCAAACAAGCAACACGCAATAAGTAAATGGGAAGATCCCATGGATGGCGCAGCATGGTGTGAATGGAAAATAGTGCATCCCAATCCGCACTATTTTCATTCACAAAATAACATAGACATAAATAAATATACACTGGAAAAAGGAAGTAACTTCATGTAACTTGAAAACATGTATATATATCTACTATTGAATTCACATTTCCAAATTATGAAAAATTTAAAAATTGCATGATCTTCAGTCTTAATTAAACACAATTTATAGACATAAAATAAAGTACACACAATTGCAATGCACACATTTTTGTTTCATAAAACTCTCTTATGAATTTGTGTAGTGAATGGAAGGGAGGTAAAAAAAAGTGGAAGCCTGAAGAGATTATATTGTGTCGTAAGACTCTTGAAACTAGAACGACAATACACAGATAGATACTACTCTCAGGTTTGACTTTAGAAGTACTTTAATTAATATCACAAATTACTTTACTTTTACTTTACAAAAGATTTCAATAATTTCCGGAGATTTCCAGGACTTTTTCGTAGGCCTATATTTAATACCATTTCAGGAGATATCCAGGGGCTCCTGGTAAATCAAGAGGCAGTGGGAAATCTGTTTTATCATGTTATAAAATGGTTCAATTTAATAATTTATACACCTAAAAATTAGCACAGGTCCAAAGAAAGTGCGGGACCCACTGCGGTCACAAATGTTGCAGTGCCTAAGGCCTGCCCTGCAAAATAGCAGCGTATGGTATGCCACGGTCAACTAGTATATATAATTCTCTTCATGGATCAACAGTTTGGACACCAAGAAGTCATGGAAAGATCACTCTGTTCTGCAAGTTGGACTACAGTTACCCCATGTAAAAAAAAAAGAGGGGAAAGAACAAGTAATCTATTCTGTATTTACCCGTTACTAAATAGCAGGGCTGGAATAAACCACCAACGGATTTAGTGGGGCCAAGTTTGGGTAGGGTACTTATAAAAAGTGAACTTTAAGAGTTTGTATTAGAAAATAAATTTGTCTTTGCATTTTATTCATTCTTTAAAATGTACAGAATTACTTTACAAGCCTTGCATATAGCAAAGTCATATAGTATATCATGAAAATTCTTTTTTCCAACCTAGATCAAGCTCAATAGAAATTACCAAATGTTTCAATCTACAAAAATTGTTGACCTCAAGTAATTCTTCTTTAGTTTGAGGTGCGAGAAGCTTCTTTGACCAGATTCCACAAATTATTAAATTATCATCACTGAGTCAATGCTAAGATTTGCAAAGTATGATTTCAGTTGAAGTGATTCTTATACTTCTATGCCATACTATCCTTTCTCAGAAACAGTTCCATTTAAAAGGGAAATTCAAGTATAACCTTAAAGGATAACAGATGTAGTTAATATAGAATATTACATACAAAAAAACATTTCCCCTTTTTAAATATAATTTCAAAATTCAAGCATTAAAGCAAATTAAAATTAAGATAATTTATCTCCAACAAAATTTACATGAGGCAATACAACTAGATTAAATAAAAGATAAATTGCAGAACTAAAATAGAACATTATCCCAATTTAAGTGAATTGTGAGGTGAAATATGAATCATGAACACAACCTTAAGACTACAATATTTTTAAACATAAATCTATTAAAAAATATATAAAAAAATTAGTTCAATGTCATAACAGCTGCATGAATGATGATAAGTTGGTCAGACTTTCTTTTTAAATATATATATTGATTGATTATAAAATGTTGTGTGCAAAAATTCAAGGCAAAAAAAAATCAATATGATCTTCTAACACCTTGGTGGTGTTATTTTCCTGTTTAAATTAGGAGACAGAGGTAACCTATTCAACTAGTAAAGTTTTGTTTTTTCCCTTATTCACTGATATTATTCCACATTGTTTTTCATCAACGCTAACTCACATTCTTCATTTAGAAGATTTACAAGGTCCCTAACAGACAGATTCTCTCATCACTCATTTTCCCACTAGGAATGGACCAAACAATCCGAAAATTTTATACATAGCGCTACTTTTATGCTTATAGCATGCTAAGAGCACTATGATCCAATCTCAGTTGTGAACGGGGTGGGGGGTATCTGGGAGAAAGTGGGAAAAACTCTTCTTGAGTCAGGCATCAAACCTCGACTCCCCTTCAGAGGTAGCCAAGCCGTGTTCAAGCTTATTTAACCTATTGACCAGCATCCCATCAATGCCTAAGCATCTTTCACAATTGAAATTGCAAATAAAAATTTCTCTAAATGATGTTTTATTCACAGTTTTATCTGAGTACATTTTTTTTAAAGACAACATTGTTTATACTATTATTGTTGTGAAAGGATTTTGGTGTGTGTGTGTATATGTCTTGGAGCATGAGTGTCACCCTTAAGTTACACCCCTGTTCGGTACCTGTCCAGCGGTTGAATGGGTCAGCCTAGCGGGGTAACGAGAGTTCAGGAATGCAGAAAGTCAGTTTTAGCGGCTAGGCTTGTTGGTATAGGTTGTGAGGTAGAAATGAGATAGAAAGAGCTGCAGGTTACTATAAAAGAAAGCTATTCGTTTGTTACTTTGATTTCATGTCTTGTGATTTATTATTATTATTATTAACTTTATGTTTAATCATATGCACTGCTTTCTTCTTCTTTTTAAACTATGAAGAAACAAACACAATTAATAAAACCAAAATGATAATTTTTTTATTTTTCCAAGTGGTCAATATCATTTAAAGCATAATTTTTTAGGACTAGATCTAGATCGACATGTATTCTAGATATAAAACTTATAATTTAATAATCAATAAATTTTTTTTTAAGTATTTTTATAATACTTTTCTCTGTGTGTGAATTAGGAGGTGTCATTAATTTTTTGTAATGTGAAATTTCACCGTTTTATTCCTTATCACAGGCCTACATAGGTCAAAATAAACAATAAATACTTTGGGAACAAACCAGTGCTTAATGCTAGTTAAATATAAAAGCTAAAAACCTAACTGACTTCTTCCCCTTTCACACCTTGTGGTCTATAGGGCAGATGATGTAGAGGTCATCTGTTTCTGTGACCTACGGTTAAAAAGGGTGTCATGGCAGCACAAAGACCAACAGCCTATTCTTTTCCCCAACTAATGTCAGGTATTCATTAGAGCTGGGTGGACTCAAAGGCACCCAAAGATCATGAAATTAAAATTTCCAGTCTTAACCAGGCTGATGCACATTGTAATTACTTCCACATAAACTTTTTAGCTTGATTTGGATAGACCCGCTTCATAATGTGCCCCCAACACATACACACACTCTAATATTTTGGACCCATTAATTTTAGTTGATTTGATTTTTTGGTTTTAGCACATTGGCACAGTTTAGGCCATGTCGTGCCCGCAGTCCCTTAAGGACCACTCTCCCTCTACGCAACAAGGGCCAAATTATATAAAATTAAATCA
This sequence comes from Biomphalaria straminea, assembly GCA_021533235.1. NCBI lineage: Eukaryota > Metazoa > Mollusca > Gastropoda > Planorbidae > Biomphalaria > Biomphalaria straminea. Next base: position 5,515,646 of record JADKLZ010019686.1, on the reverse strand, counting down.
TTAAAATCAAGGTCTATTCACAGTTAAAATAGCACAGGTAAAAATTTAAAAATTTGGTAAAAATCAAGTGTAAATAGTACATGTCTACAAACTCACAAATCAGATCCTCGCAGACAACCCCACCTCCCGGATAAAGCCCAGTACCTTGTCAGGGTCGACAGTATCGATCAGTGTTTGTAAGTCAATTTGTAAGTCAGTGGCTATAAAAAACTTCTCCCTGACATCCTGGTATCTGGGGCAGTCAATGAGGATATGTTCCACTGTGAGGCGACAATCACAATACTCACAAAGTGGAGGCCCCTCTCTCTTCAGCACAAAAGAGTGTGTGATGTAGGTGTGGCCAATCCTAAGAATCCACCTGACATCAGCCACAATCTGCCTGAGTTTGTTGTGAGTCTCAGCCTCCCATCGGTCCTGCCACTCTCGAAAGGCGGTAAAGGCAATACTTTGTCTCAGGTCCGAGTAGGGAATTTGGGTTCCTGACACTGTTTGATTTAGGGCTCTCTTTGCTTCTCTGGGATGCCGTATTCTCTAGCTATTTTCCAAAGTGATTCTCGGTGGACACTATCAAATGCTTTCTTAAAGTCTACGAAACTGATCGATAGCCGTTGTTGGTACTCAAGACTTTGTTCTATGATATTTCGTAGAACAAAAATCTGCTCTACACAAGATCTGCCTCTTCGGAATCCTGCTTATTCTTCTCTGAACCTCTCATCTACAGACTGTTGAAGCCATCTCAACAAAACAGTGCTGAAAACTTTGCCCGGGACAGAGAGGAGAGTAATTCCCCTCCAGTTGTTGCAATCTGCCAAGTTGCCCTTTTTTGGAAGCTTTACAATGACTCCTTTTTGCCAGTCCTCAGGCACTTTTGAAGTTCGCCAGCAGAGATTTAAGAGATCAGTCATTCTGTTAACAATGTACTGTCCTCCATGTTTTAGGATTTCTGCTGACACCATGTCTAGCCCTGGTGCTTTGTTGTTCTTTAACACTGCAATGGCCATGGTAACTTCCTCTGCAGTTATTGGGTCTGTCTGGACCTTGAGATCATTGTCCGGAGAGGGGTCCCTGAATGTGTAAGTCATTTGATAGTGAAAGCATTTGATAGTGTCCACCGAGAATCACTTTGGAAAATAGCTAGAGAATAAGGCATCCCAGAAGCCTTTGACAGTATTGACAGGGACATAATCTGGAGACTGATGAATCACTACGGAATCCCAACTAAATTCACCAATATCATTAAACAGTTATACGATGACTCATCTTGTCAAGTAATACACAATGGTAAGCTGACCAACCCTTTTCAAGTAAAAACAGGAGTAAGGCAGGGATGTATGCTTTCGCCCTTGATATTTTTACTGGTGATTGATTGGGTTATGAGGCAGACAGTCTTAAATAATAAAAGCGGCATACAGTGGACACTAACACAGCATTTAGAAGACCTGGATTTCGCCGATGACATCTGCCTCCTCTCCCATACGCAACAAAATGCTCAGACCAAACTCACCAGACTCTCAGAAATAGCAAAAAAGACTGGACTTCTCATCAATAAAAAGAAAACAGAAGTTATGAGGATCAACAATAGACAAGAGAACCCAATCATGCTACAGGGAGAAAACATCCTTGATACAGACCACTTCACCTATCTCGGAAGCAGAGTTAGCAAAGACGGTGGAGCTGATGATGATATACTAATTCGAATAAATAAAGCTAGGTTTGCCTTCTCAACTCTTCAAACAATCTGGCGCTCCAAGGCAGTATCTACATAACAAGATAAGAATCTATAATACTAACGTTAAGTCTGTTCTCCTTTACGGTTCAGAAACTTGGAGAGTCACTAAAAGAAATATGGAAAAGCTCCAAACTTTTGTTAACAGATGCCTACGCCGGATATTAGGAATTAGGTGGCCAGAAAAGATAACCACTACCAATTTGTGGAAAAAAACAAGACAAAAGCCCATAGCACAAGACATTACCAAACGAAAATGGAGCTGGATAGGACACACCCTGCGAAAACCAGCTACCAATGTTGCAAGGCAGGCTCTTGACTGGAATCCACAAGGAAAGAGGAAAGTGGGCAGACCCAAGCAAACCTGGAAGAGGTCAGTCATCAGTGAAGCTGAGGGTACTGGAATGACGTACATGGGAGCAGATGAAGAAAGCTGCTCAGAACCGAGTTCGGTGGAGAGGTGTGGTTGCGGCCCTATGCTCCCTGGGAGTACACAGGATTAAGTCAAGTCACGGCATCCCAGAAAAATTTGTCCAGATCCTACGACACCTATACAGTCAGTCTAGTTGCTGCATTAAAACAGAAGGAGGAACAACAGAGTTTTTTAGCATTGAGACAGGTGTGAGACAGGGGTGCATCTAATCTCCCTTCCTTTTCCTCCTAGCCATCAACTGCATAATGAGGAAAGCAATGAACCAGACTGCCTTTGGTATTCCATGGTGTGAACAAAACCGAATGACGGACTTGGACTTCGTCGATGACGTTGCACTACTCGGGGCTACAAATAAAAGTATACAAGAAATGACGGAGAGCCTAGATAGAGAGGCACCCAAAATTGGCCTCCGCATAAACTTGGATGAGACAAAAATTTTGCGAGTGGGATATAAGGCAAAGGGTGCCCCTGTCAGATTTGGCGAGTCAAGGCTTGAAGAGTTGGACAAGTTCACTTACCTTGGCAGCATCACAACAAATGATGGGGATGCATACCATGATGTAGTGTGCCGAATAGGAAAGGCAGGGAGCATTTTCCAAAGGCTGCAGCCTATTTGGACAAGCCAAGCCATTGGACTCGAGACAAAAATGCACCTTCTCAACACAATTGTCATTCCAACTGCAACATATGCATGTGAGACATGGAAGTCATCTGTCAAAATTGAGAAGAGACTAAATGTAGCTCAACAAAAATGGCTGAGACGGATTATGAGAGTCAGTTACACAGATCAGGTCTCAAACAAGGAAATCCTATGCCGAACTGGGAGTCGAACACTCAGTGAGGTTGTGACAGAAGGTCGCATGAGGTTTGCGGGACATGTTCTACGACAAAATGAACTACGCATACCAAGAATTGCGACATGGAGGCTGTAACGAGATGATTGATTGTCTCGTTATGCCGGGGAATATTTCTATCTTGAACACGTGGTTGATGCCGAGCGATTTTATTCAAATCTTGTAATTGAAGTATCTGGATAAATGTAGATCTAGAATTCACAATAAAAAACTTTCTTGTAGAAAACAATATTCAGGAACTTTATTTGAACAAAACGTATGTACAATGTAGATCAAATAATATGAAATAAAATCACAAAGGCTTATAAACAGAGCTCTAATAAAACATGACATACTCCTATGAAATTATTTTATCGACTGATCAATTCGCGCAGAAATTACAAACTCTTGGGCGGAAGTCAGGTGACTTCTTTTTTAAAACAACCAATAGAATCAATGCCTCCAGAACCCGTGTGACCGAGCTAAGCTTTTCTTGGAATAACTATAAATAACTTCGTCAGCAGAGAGAATCAACCTTGACTTGTGCAAACTAACAAATACACAATTTGTTTATGTGACATATTACCCCCCCCCCTCCGTTTAAGCATTTTGTATGGCAATAGAAATGCTTACATATTAGTAAAATTATTTAAATATACACAAGATATCATGCATGAAATTGTATAGAAATGGTTGAGGTAATATATGACAATGCTCTGAAAAATTTGATATAAAAATGTGACAACTTGGTGACAATAAAATTCAAATATAGTGCCATAAACATGTGAACAAAATTATTGAAGACTTGTTATAAAAAAAAAATTCTAACTAAGTAGATGCATATGAAACTTAAAGTTGAATGCATAAATAGAAAAATATTATAATATGAGACAGTGATTTTCATGAACAACCTGAAAAATTTACAAGGCATAATAGGCATTGAAATATGAATTAAATTTTGAATGAGTTACTTCTCTTTATGGTACTTGATAATAAAATATGACAATACAAAACTGATATACTATACCTGTGGATGAAAAATATAATGTGAAGACAAAAATTAGTAATTGATTAGACACAACTTCTTCCTTGACGAGTATGAATTATTAATTAACACGCAATAAACTATGGTACATGTACATAGAAAGTTCAGAGTTCTTCTGAGTTGCCATCATGATTGTGTGTGCGTGTTGTCTGAACTTGAAGAAGAGGTTCTTCAGTTTGCGAAGTTGTTGCTTCCATCTTGTGTTGATTACACAAATAATGACTGACTGAACTGCGTTTGAGTTTGGCAAAAATATGAATTGTCCGATACCAAAACTCAATTTTCTGTTTGATGCGCGTTGATGCTGTGCGGTAATGTTAGTAAAATGCTCTGTGTAATAATGTCCGATAGAGCAATGGCTGAACAAGTCGGAGTTCAATCTGTCAATACAGCAAAGTTGGCTAAGTTCTTTTGTTTCTTTCTGAAGAATGTCTGTCCATTGTGTGAATGGAGGGTAATGACATATGTTGTCAATATTGTTGCCTTTTGATTTGCTGTCAATGTTCATGTTGCTGCTTTCTGATTAACAGTCAATGTATAGGACTGGGAATGTGTCAGGAACACTTGTAGAAAGTTCAGTATGTTCTCTGAATGTGACAGTGTCTTTCAAAGTTTGTGTTAAGTCATCTTGTGTAATGACTTTTTGATTGTCAACTTGAGATGCTGATAATGAGATATCTATCTCATGGATGGTTGCTGATGTTTCTTCTTCTTCTGGAACAGTTGTAGGGCTTGAACCATTTTCAAGGTCTGCTGTGATGTCTTTTGTTTCATGGTAATGTTCAAGCATATGAACAGGAAGTACTTTGGTAGAATTGCTAATGTTGAATTCAAAAAGCAGGTCTGAAATTTTTCTGATAATGTCAAATGGTCCTTGCCATGTGTAAAACTTGTTGCTCAAATCTGGCAACAATAATTTGACCTTGTCTCCTGTGGCAAATTGTTTGAGTTTCATGTGTTCATGTAGAACTCTTTGACTTTTTATGTTCATGGTTGAACAATCTTTAGTTGACTCACATGCTTGAATATGTGTAAAGCTTGTATCTGTTACAAATTCATTTTGAAATGATTTCTGTCTGTCTGATGTGCCTGAACTTGATATTAGACAAACTTCTTTGGTTTCTTCTGGTTCTGGCAATGAAGACTTGACTTGATTATGGCTTGGATTGTCTATATTTGTCATATTAGTACTGGATATTGAAGTAGATGTAGTCTTGTTTGAATCTTGAGGCATGTAGTCAGCATTGGTGGTTGGGGATTGGCAAGTACTGGGTATGGTTGGGCATGTAGTCTCAGATAGTGATGGGTATGTACTGGTAGGTGGGGATGAACTTGTAGTGGTTTGGTCTGGGCATGTTGACTTGCTTGAGTCATAAGTCATAGGTTCTATGTTATCAAATCTGGTCTTGTGAACTGGTTCATTCTTGGTCTGAATTGTCTCATTCATTTGGTCATTTGATTCTGTATTATTGTCTGGTAGATCTGTCTTATTTGTATCTTCTTTTATTTCTTCTTGTTTTATTTGACATTTATCTTTCATGATGTGTGACTTTGTGTTTTGCTTATTATTTACTTCATCTTCTGTATCACTTGCAAAGTCATTTAAGTCTTGTGATTCTATGAACTCTATTCTTGCTTTGTGAGAATCTTCCATAATATTCCATAGTCTCACTCTTTCATCATAGTCTTTTATGTTGCGTCGAATTGCATCTATTTGAGAGTTATATCCTTCTAATTCTAGTATTATTTTCTGTCGCTTTCTACTTTCATATTTTCTTTGTTTTTCAGCTTTTTCTCTTTCTTCTTCTTTTACTAACATTCTTTCAGCCCATTTATCTGGTTCTGGGAATTGTTTCTCTTTGAATAATTTAATTAATTCTAGGAGTCGTTGTGTTCTAGAGCTGGAGCTGGAAGCCATTTTTGTTAGTTTCTTCTTGTATTGGAGCAAAATGTTCGATATCTGGATTTTGCCTTATCTCAGATATACTTATAATATATTAATAGAGTTCTTGAAGCCTTAGTCTGTTAATAATGCTTGACAGTAAAATTGTACTTTACTGGAGTCGTAAGTCTTGATCTACAGATCTATTGAGCCGAGTACTTTTGTTCTGGTTTAACAGTTGGTTAAATCTGGTCTTCCATTTACTTTGTGCCAGACAATGATTATTTACTGGTCTTCTTTATATTGCCAGTTATTTATTTTACTGGTCTTTTTTATATTGCCAGTTATTTGCTTTACTGGTCTTTGTAATAATGCCAGTTATTTGCTTTACTGGTCTTTGTAATAATGCCAGTTATTTGCTTTACTGGTCTTTGTAATAATGCCAGTTATTTGCTTTACTGGTCTTTTTAATAATGCCAGTAATTATGTATATTGGTCTTTTGCCAATTACATATAATAGATTTCGTGAGTTAGACGTAACTCTAACGAAAATCTTTGTAAAATAATTATCGATAACCAACTGACCTGTCAAACACAGAAATTTTTGTCCTCCGTTAAATAAAAATGAAGTTCCTTTGAAGATTTTAGAAATTAGTTCTAGATCTGGATTAAATTTTGTGCCAAATTATATTCGTCGGACTGGTGCCATAAATGTCACAATATCGGAGGTGCCATATGTAACGATAAAATGATGGAGGAATATTTCTATCTTGAACACGTGGTTGATGCCGAGCGATTTTATTCAAATCTTGTAATTGAAGTATCTGGATAAATGTAGATCTAGAATTCACAATAAAAAACTTTCTTGTAGAAAACAATATTCAGGAACTTTATTTGAACAAAACGTATGTACAATGTAGATCAAATAATATGAAATAAAATCACAAAGGCTTATAAACAGAGCTCTAATGAAACATGACCTACTCCTATGAAATTATTTTATCAACTGATCAATTCGCGCAGAAATTACAAACTCTTGGGCGGAAGTCAGGTGACTTCTTTTTTAAAACAACCAATAGAATCAATGCCTCCAGAACCCGTGTGACCGAGCTAAGCTTTTCTTGGAATAACTATAAATAACTTCGTCAGCAGAGAGAATCAACCTTGACTTGTGCAAACTAACAAATACACAATTTGTTTATGTGACAGAGGCCAATACGAAGAAAACGCAAACAGGGATGTCCTCGTATAACTTGGCGTCATACCTTCATGGAGGACCTCAGAACAGTGGACACCAGATGGGAGGAGGCTTCAGACATTGCCAATGACAGATCTTTATGGAGACAACTTGCCGCCCAATGCGCCGAACGGCGCGGGAGGACCTAAGTCTAAGTAAGTCTAAGTTGCTTCTCTGTCTATGGCTTCGTTTCCCTCTATGCCTACATGGGAGGAGACCCAGATGAAGGTGGTATCCCTATGGCTGGCTGTTATTTGGTCCAACAGCGTTAGGGACTTATGTACCAATGGAATGTCAGTCTTCATCCGCCCCAAAGCTTGCAATGCAGATTTGGAGTTGGAGCAGATTATAAATTTTCTCCTTTCTGATGCTTTAACGGTCATAAGTGCAAGCAACAGTGCTTTATTTCCCTCTATGCACACATGGTAGAGGACCCAGATGAAGGTGACATCCCTATAAGTGCAAGCGATATTGCATGTAATTCAGCTGTAAAGATGGAGCAGCCATCAGGGAGTCTACGGGAGATTGTTTTGTTCTGAAAGGAGCAGGCACACGCGACCTTTTTATCATTTTGGATCTGTCAGTGTAGATGGTGCCACATTCTCCGTAGCTCTCTTGCAGTTCCCTAAAGTGGACTTGTAGAATGTTTGGGTCTGTATTTTCTTTTTTGAAGTTAAGGAGGGATATATTTAATTTGGGTTTATTCATTAGCCAAGGAGGATTCTGTGGGGTTTCTATTTTAGAAATTTGGTCAATGGGTGGAGTTAAATTTTGGATGGATTCTCTCATTCGAAGCCCCAACGGCTGTATGACGTAAGCCTTCGAATGTATAGTTCAGCATCTGTAGGATTGAAGATGGAGTCAAAAGCAGGGTTCGTGGGGTTGGATTTTAGCTTCACTATATACTGCATTGCAAGCTTTTTCATTCTTATGTCCATGGGGGGTTCTCCAGCTTCTACTGGAGACTTGGAATTGGTGATGTACGAAACGCGCCGAGACAGAGATGCAGGGCAGCATTTTGTATTGGTTCCAGTATTTTTAGATAAGACTTCCTTGCTTCCATATATTATGGAAGCATAGTCCAATTTTGATCGGATTAGACTCTGATGATATAGCAGCAGCAAGGTATCTCTGTCAGCCCCCCAGTCCGTATGGCCGACTACTCTAAGTATGTTTAATGACTTTTGGCATTTTTTCCTCAGTTCCTTAATGTGGAGGAGAAAATTAAATTTGGAATCAAGGGTGAGCCTAAAAATTTTGTAGTTTTTACAACAGGGATTTTCTTTTTGTTTATAGATAGTTCAGGATCTGGTTGGAGCCCCCTTAAATTACAAAAATGCATACTAACTGTTTTGGAGTCCGAAAATCTAAAACCATTATCATTTGCCCAATTTTGAATCTTGTTTAAACTTAACTGTAACTTTCCTTAAGGTGTTCATATTTTTCCCATATGTAAAAATGGCAAAGTCATCAACATACAGAGAGCACTCTATGCCAGGGGACAGAGCATTTATGATGCTGTTAATTTTAATGTTGTACAGGGTGACTGACAATTATTGGGCTTAACACCTTAAACTTATGTGTATCGTCAGTTTCTAAGCAGAGATGGGCGATATGGAGCACGTGAAAATGACTAAAATCAGTCTGTCTTGACATGGCGTAAAAAGTAAATGATATAAATAACAAAATTTTAGACCATAACACTTTAAAACATCATACTGTGTGTTCAAGAGTTTCTTATCTTGAAGGTAGCGGTAAAACAATGTTCGAAACTTAAAGCTTTTGAAAGCATTGACCTGACCCACTTTAACATTAAATTTAATTTTAACTATGAGTAATAATAGAAAAAAAAATCTACTTTTTAAGAAAAATGTTCATATATGGAAATAAATAGCAGCACCGGGGACAAAGTTTTTAAGAGAGAAAGTAGTGAATTAAATGCAATGGAAATAAGTGACTGCGTCGACCGAGGCCAGAACCTGCGACCCTGGAAACGGCAACACCGCCTAGCGATAACGCACTAAACGAAGTTAACCTCTAGACCATCTGAATGTCCAGAAACGTTCTTCTGGTCTATAAACTCTAGAGACACTCCGCCCATATGCAAATTACCACCCCTATGGTCAAAGGTACCTTATTGACCTGATTATCATTAATTGTCCCTCCCTCCAGCCCACCCTCCAACCTTGCAGTATCCGTTCACCCACAACTTCAATCGAGCTTTTATAGCTCCGTAATGGTTAGTCCTAGGAAAAAACTACAAACATCTATAAACTTGTCATCCATTAGTCAAAGAAATAGATATCTGTTTTGTTACGCTATGCATAGTTACAATAAAATGTGATGTCCAAGAGGGTCAGATCAATGACTATGTGGTACAGCGCTAAGATTAGCAGACACCTTCTCCGGTTTTGTAACTTAGAGAACACTCTCTGTGTGCTAGCGGACACCCCATACTTATTGTATTTTAAAAATGTTATCTTTAATTTTCTTTTTACATTAACCAAAGTCAGACAGGTCAGTGTTACTTTTCCTACTCTCGATTGCTTCTTTCTCTGTTTTTAACATTGCTTCTTTCTGTTTTTAACATTGCTTCTTTCTCTGTTTTTAACGGATGCCACAACAAGGTCATTTGACACAAGTTTTATGTATAAAGTGTACTGTAGCCTACCTAGGTCAAGTTGACCCAAATAAAAAAAATTGTGCGACTCCCACCCACCCCCTTGTCTAGCCCGCTAACTCTGATCAGTAACTGTGGCCTAATTTGGTACCTGATTGACCTGATTATCATTAATTGTCCCTCCCTCTACGTTTTTTTTACATTTGTAGAGCATTAGTGATGAGTGGCAAAAGGAAGAATTTTAGATATAGGTCTTGTTAAGCGAACTAACAGAAACTGTTTGTCACAAGTTCCCTCTCTAGTGCTAGATGTCACGATCTGTTCTTGTGGTGTTGTTAGATGTCACTAGCTGTTAGGAGAGAAGTCTTGTGCCGCCGGGGATTGTATTTTGAAAAATAATATTGAACAATGACGATCTAGGATTCAACAGAGTAAATGCCTCGATGATAAAATACAGGAACCTTTATTTAAACTCAACATAAGTACAGCTATGTACAGATATATCAATGAAATAAGTAGCTGAACAAAGGCATATTTCTTATGTAGAATTATGTTAGATTAACAATGCAACTACTCTCAAGAAGACCAGGACTCCGACTAAATTCAGCTAGGTCTCTGCCGGCAGACTCGTTCTGAGCTAATCCCTCTCAACCAATCACATCTCCAGGTCATGTGACTGATGTTCTGCAAGAAACTAAAACTAAAAATAACTGTTGTTTTTTTTTGTTGACCTTGACTTGTGCAGAAAATAGCATGCCTACGTGACACTGTTAACTCATATCTATTATTCTGCGAGGAGTTAACCATTCCCACAAAAACAATACAAGTCTATGAAAATAATAAGCCCTGGATGACCAAAAAGATCAAACACCTTATTATTGAAAAGAAAACAAAGTATAAGGCTAGCAACTAAGAGTTTATAAATGCTAAAAATAAACTGAGAAAAGCAATAATTAAAGGGAAAAAACATTTAAAGAAAAAATTGAGAATTTCTTTGTAAATAACAACTCAAAAGCATGTTGGGAGGGATTAAAGAGAATAACAGGCTGCGCTACAAAATGAGAAAAATTTTCAGTGGATGACGAGGAAAAATTTGCCAACAAACTAAACAATTTTTATTCTCTTTTTGACATAGAAGACTTTGCTGATCTATACAAAGAAATGTTCAACACTCTGATCAAAGAAAAACAAGAGCCCTACTACGTCAATTTTGTAACAGAAGATGATGTGATCTTATTATTTAAATGAGTAGACATAACAAAAGCTTCTGGACCAGATAAAATTAGTGGCAAGCTGATCAAGCTATGTGTGGAACCAATCTCCTTCATCTTCTCTCACATCTTTAACCACTTGTTGCAAACTTGCGTAATTCCACACATCTGGAAAACTTCAGGGATATTACCAGTGCCAAAGAAACCAAAAACAGATAGCCTTTATGAATTTCGGCCAGTAGCACTAACACCTATAGTTATGAAATGTTTTGAAAAAAATATGCTAAAACAACTTGTAGCAAAAGTCAATAACAGCCTTGACCCTCACCAATTTGCATATATAACAGCTAGAGGAACTGAGGATGCAATTCTATTGCTTTTGGACAAGCTTTATAAGCATCTTGATATACCTAAAACATATGCACGAGTCCTCTTCGGCTTTTAATACCATACAGCCACATCTAATGATAAACAAACTGAGTATCGGTAACTTAAATGTAAGCCTTTACGTACAAGCATGGGTTCTAAACATTTTAACCCAATGTCCCCCGTGTGTTAAACACCAAATCGTCAACTCGAGTACTATGTATGGGTGCTCCACAAGGTTGTGTACTTTCTCCTGTACTGTACACTCTTTACACTAATGACATAAGAAGCATCTATGACTCAGTTAAACTCACTAAATTTGCTGATGATACTGCCATAGTCTGTCTTATTTCAGGAGACAAAACTCAGTATCAAAGCTCGATAGAAGAGTTTACAAACTGGTGCAACGACAACTTTCTAGAACTGAATGTCACAAAAACTATAGAAGTTATAATTGATTTCAGAAAGAAAAAACAGACTATACGTGAACTGTAAATAAACACTGCATCTATAGAACAAGTAACGGCATATAAATATCTAGGCATTATCACCATAACAAGCTTTCATGGGAAAACCACCTCAGAACTCAGTGACAAAGAAAACAGCCTAGCGACTCTTTTTTCTATACAAACTAAATAATTTTAAACTAAACAAGATCCTTGAGACTTTTCATGGCGCGACTATACAAAGTCTGCTGACATATATAGTGACTTGTTGGCAAGGCAACGCTTCATCAAAACTGTTGCGACGTCAAGAAAACATCATAAATAGGGCATCAAAAATTACACTCACAACTTTAGCACATTTAAAGGAACTTTATGAACAAAAGTGTCTAAGAAAAATCAAAAAAATCTTGGAAGACATCTGACACACTCTCCATCTGAACTACGTCAGGTTGTCGCGAAGTGGGTGACAATCAAAACAAAAAGGAAAAAGTACAAAAACTCCTTCGTACCTCACTCAGTCAGATTCTATCACCACCACTCATTGATCAGGGAATATGAAATGCACAAAGATGCCTGTGTATAGTCACTGAATGAACTCTTTATGTTGTGTCTGTTGTATTTATGTGTATGTTTCTGTTGTGTTGTATTTATATGAGAAAAGAGTCCTTGTAATCACAACAAATTTCAGTAAGGATCAATATAGCAGTCTTAGTCTTATTCTTTAGCTGGTACCTAAATTTTCTAAAAAAAAAAATCTCTGTCACCCAGGGCCTACCCTTTTTCTGTCCTTGAAGAAAAAAAAATGGCATCATCCTACCAGTGCTCTTTGAACCAGTGTAAAACCCTTTTTTTCAGAGAAAAGGAAACTGTGTTTGAACTATAAAGTAAGAAATGGAGGTATAAACAAAAACAATAAGCTAGTTTCGTCTGAGCTATCAAAATAAAGGCTCATTTTAACAAAGATTGTGGGGGTGTCAGCTTTTTTCAGAAAACGGGGGGTGTCCGCTGGACAGAAATTACTATATATATATATATATTAATAATATTACTATTATTTATATTATTATTAGTATAACTACTACTATATTTCAATGTGGGAAGCGTGGTCGAGAGGCTAAGTGCGCTTGAACTTGGCTTGGCTACCTAGAAGGGGGCTCGAGGTTCGACACCCGACTCGGGCAGAGTTGTGTTTACTGAACTCCTAAAGGCAGGACGGCAAACCAACTCCTAGATACCCCCTCCCCCCACAGGTCTCACAAATGAGATTGTACCAAAGCGTTCTGAGCATGTTATAAGCATGAAAGTAGCGCTATATAAAAAGCTATAATAATAATTTCTAGATCTATAATAATCTATATTATAAATTATAGTTACATTCAGTGGCGTAGCATCCATGGCGCGAAGAGGTTCAATGAACCCAGGCCCAGGACCATTTAGGGGTGCACACCCGATGGTGAAACAACCATGGGTCCAGGGCCCCTCTATGCAACTTAAGCTCTAGCTAAGGGCCTCCATGAAATAGTATGTAGTTACATACAATATCTGGACTTATATGGGGCCCCATAGCTCAAATAGCATAATATAAAGCCTTTTCAACTGTAAATACAACACTACATGGCGCGTAGGGTTTCATATCGCCTGGTCTGATGACTAATGACCAATTGTGGCCTGCCCTATATTGCAATTTTGTAAAAGAAAAAATGGTTAAAAATATTTAAAAAGTTTCCTTACAGTATCCTGAACATCATTTCAAACTTTATATTAACTTCAAAACATAAACCCCTTCTTTTTTCAGTTGGAGTTATTGTGAATAGCTTGCTTTTATCAGGTTTTTTCATCTATGTTAATTAATCTGTTGATACTAGTATTTTTTTTTCTGATTTTTTTTAAAGTAAGAATCTTTTTTTTTCCATAACCAGAACTCTAGATTTAGACTTAAAATAGGTATTAAACAAGAAAAAGATACATCATATTCTGTTAGTTACTTTGGGAAACATTAAAGATGATGACTTTTTAGCTATTTATTGTGACTGTATTGGGGAGGAGGTTTATAGGCCTGACACACATTTTTAAGATGTGAAAATTACATTTATCGTGGGATAGTGTCTTTCACCCGAACGGCTGCTTTGTCGTCTGGTATGTGCACTTTAAAGTCGTAAGGATGTTCTGTGATTTATACCCAGACACAGCACCAACGTTGTTTTGCAATCGAATCGTAAAAAAAAAAGGTAGACCTAGTTACTTAACTCCACCAACAAGCTTGCCCAACAAACAGAAAATGAATGACTGAGAACGATAGATGATCTAAACAAAGATCACATCGAAAAAGTTGACAATTACTGACAGAAAGTAATTCATCGCATAGTGAATGATAGTTGTAACTTTAAAATGCAAGAACCTTTCATTTAGTGGTCATTGAAAGTGTATCATTTAGGTGACACAAGTAACAACAACAATGTCTTAGCAGTACATAAATTTTTAAGAAAACAAAAACACAACCCTTTACCTCGACCCACAAATTCAAAACGAGATAATAGACTTGGGGAATCCAATTTTAGCAAAACTCGAAGGATTCCCAAATCTGTGCCATTTTTCTCTATCATGGTTGACAACACTCAAAGAGAATTTTAAAATTTATTTAATTTGAATTATTTTCTGAAATTGTTTTGTGAACTCCAATGGAGAACTACCCAAAGAAATTGCAGAAAATCATTTGTAAGATTTCATATTTGTGAGAACCAGAAGTCTGTAGGATTGACTGAACAAATACTCTTATGTAATAAAATATCACCATCTATCTTTAAATGATGGTTTTTCAATATGAGCCAAAAGTATAATAGCCTCAGTGGCGTAGTTAGGGATTTGAGGGCCAGAAAGGCTTGACCTCTTTAGGGACCCCTGTATTTTGACATTCGACATCCTGACATTATATAATAATAATAATATAAATAAGGTTTGTCTTCGAATCCGAAAATTAGTGAGGAATACAGTCTTTCCCGTGGCTGCGCAGCCCTAGCTGTGACCTACATATTTTGCCACACCCATGGCAAGCATGACCATTGTCCGCAGGTGGTCGATTTCTTTTCCTCATCTGCGTTTATCCTCGGCAGAAGATTTTCTTTTGGTCTTAAATGTGTATCCAGAGGCCTTCGTGAGTGACCTCCAGCTGTCTTGTTCTGACGCGTATAATTTAATATTTAATGGGGAAAAAATTTCTGACACTCATTTGGGGCCCGTCTGGGGGTCGCGTGACATTTTCAAATTTGGACCCAACCCTCCCCACTAGCTACGCCACTGAATAGCCTTCATGTATTGTTTCAACAAAAGCAGAGACTTGTTACTCACTTGTACATTAGGTTTACTTTGCTAAACAATACTTAAACATAATCTTTAATGATTATGTCAGCTGTGTTAAATTGAACTTGCATTGGAATGTCTTTCAGTAAATGTACTGATATATACGAATTACTGGATTTCTTTGTCACACAAAATATGTGTCAAATTAGGGAGAGGGGCCCATCAACATATTCTTGAACCCCGGGCCCATGGGCATGGGTACCTTGCTAAGCTACTGGTTACATTATGATTATTATATAAAAATTTATTAAATTTATACATAGATGTCTCTATACTATACTCTATATTTATATCATATGATGATATGTCTAGTCTCTATATCATAGTATATATATATATATATATATATATATATATATATATATATATATATATATCAATATCATAAATGTAATAAACATTATCAGACATTATCATGACGACAAGTGGTGAGTACAGTAGACTAGGTGACTAGATGATCTTAATCTTATCCAGACAATAAGTTCAAGACATAGTTAATAGTAGTAAAGTAGCCATAGTCACATGCTAGAGTAAAGTGCGAAGTTCGAGTAGCCCAAATTTGTCGAGAGGTTCGAACAGTTCACTTTTTACTGCTTTAACTTTTTTATTTGAATGTTTACCAAATTACTACTATAATGCTACTGCGCATGCACCTTTTTTCTTCACTTCCGACACATAATAATTCCTTTTCCTTGTTAAGGCTAAGTTCATGGTGAGGTCAAACACAGGAGGTGTGGAATGCTTCTTTTTTACTACACGGTAGTGAAGGAACTAGGTAATGGGATTAAGGCTATTTTTAAGTCAGATGGCTCATCAGATTAAAAAGACTATTTAAAGTTGTGGAGGGTGGGAAATGGTGCAATGGATAGTGTTCTTACGCTAGAATAAGAAGAAAATGACTTTATAGTGAAAATTAAATATTTAAACATGTTTTTAGATATATTTTCTTTGATCTGTTCGAACCTTCCAACAACCCAATCGAGCTTACTAACTGGGGAAAAATCCGTTCGAGGAAAAGTACGCTTGGCGATACCTACCCTACACTTCTTTGACCTCGTATTTAATTTTAAATAAGCCTAGTTATACATTAAATCCAACTTATGTTTATAGAAAAAAGGATGAGGAATTCAGACATACCATCAGTTTTTTCATAGGTCAGACCGTTATAAAAATCCAAAAGTGAAAATTGCTCGGCCTTAATCCTTTCGAGGTTCGCACTTTACTATCTAGATCTAGAAGTATAATTTATTAATAGTCTATTAACTCTATACTAATACTGACTATACTAAATAAAATAGTAAATTTAAAGTAAATTATAGTAAATAGTTTAAATTTAAAAATAAAATAGTAAAACTACTAATCTAGATTCTAGTCAATCTAGATAGATCTAAGATACTAGATAGATAGCGTAGCGATCTATTGTAATCTCCAATACTCCAATAGAATAGTGCGGCAATAGCCTATAGTATACCTATCCTATAAATAGTATAGTGAGTAGACTCTATACTTATAGGCAATACTCATTTAGTCATTACCTCTATTTTGGTCTAGATTGATCTTGATTTAGATCTAGATTCTATAGATTATATCGTATGTCATATGGTATTACTAAGACTAGTATAGATATAGACTATAGTAAACTCTGGTATTAGACTCTAGTCTTTTAGAGTCTACGTCATTTTCATGTGCATAACATTGCTTCCATTCGTTGTTTTTAGAAATCTAGATCTACTCATTTGTCACTAATTTGTGTGGGTACACCAAAAACAAATTTTTAAAAATACCCAGATTTATTTTTAAGAAGCTGATATCATTTGGACGGGTTAGTGCAGGGGTTCACAACTAATGCTACCATCTGGCCCATCATCTGGGGCATAGATCATCAAGCACTTTCTTCTAGGCATCTCGGTTCTTGGCAAATCACTCCAACTGTCCCAACATCTTGCCCAACTACTTAGTATAGGCTTCTAAATAACGGCGCCATGTTTCAGAATCCATTTGGGGTTCCAGGTGAAGGTTAATGTCTTGTGATGTTAGATACAGATTTGTGAATAGTGTGGCTCCGCTTAGATCTATATCATCCAGCTTGAGGAATCCAAATTGCAAATTGATCAGTTAGCCTACTGGTTTACCTGAGCAGACAGTAGTGAAAGTACTGCTCAGAACAAGATCTACTATTG
>JADKLZ010019686.1:5437469-5479415 GCA_021533235.1 Biomphalaria straminea | reverse complement strand
AAAAAAACTAACTAGGCCTACATAATAACATTGCAAAACCTTACTTTTTGTTCAAAATAATATGTATTTATTAATCAAATATTGTTAATTCCAAAAAAAAATCCCTTTTACATAAACATAATACAAGTAAATTTTACGCGTTTCTTGCTGGCGAAAGTATCAATAATTTTATGGAAATCAATTTTTTCCACCAGCTCTTGTTCAAAGAACAAAATGACCAAATTAGTGAGTCGTAAATTTGTCATCGTTGATCGCAAGTAATTCTTGATCAGTTTAAGTTTGGAAAAACTTGCATGTAGGGGTGCTTACCGCAAGATTAAAAAATATGCGAATCATGACGACGATATTCGGGATTGAATCATCTAGAATTTTTATAAAATTCAAGAGCTCAACGGGTACTTGTTTTGGAAGTTAGGAGGCTTCTGATGAAACTGTGACAAACCGTTGAAGCCTTTTTCGCTCCAGCAGAAATTCGTTACTATCAATGTCGCTAGTGGTACTATCGAGATTGATCTCGACCTGAGGATTTAATAGCTGGGAAGGCGACAAAAATTAATTCATTCAATTCCATCTGCTACATCACGAAGTTGCTCGAATCGGGTGATTATTTCTTGAACAATCATGTCCAAGGTAGAATAAATTTCCCTTCGTAGCTCTTCTTTGTGTGTAAGTACAGAGTCGTCACTTTTCTCACCAGGCATCTTTTTCTTATGGCCAATACGTTTTTTGAGGTTCTGTATTGATTCTCAGATCTGAGCACACGCTTTCGGCAAAGTTAATGCTGGCTTCAGCGATGTCCTCTCGATTACTACTTAAAAATGTCTCTGTTTTAAGTTTGAGTGCGCAGTCTCGAATAGAAAATCCTTGTTTTTTGAAGGTAGACTTGCACATCATTAATTTCAGTTAATACAGGAGCCCAAAATCCAAGATAGGTGAGAAAATTAAAAGACTGAATAGCAACTTATAATCCACCTGCTTCAGATCTATTCGATGAATTTTCATGTCTGCTAGTTAATGTCTCTAGTTTCTATAATTTTAGATAATGTATCCCTAACCATCTTGACGGATTCTCCTCTGGCGCTCCAGCAGGTCTCAACTAAACGTTTAAGGCTAGTTCCGGTTATTTTGATAAGGATATCCTAGCGGTGTGTTGAAGTTGAGAAAAAGGCGTGTAAACTGTCCAGTGTACCAAAAAATGTTACCAAATTGACTTCAGCTTCAGCAGCTCGA
This sequence comes from Biomphalaria straminea, assembly GCA_021533235.1. Taxonomy (NCBI): domain Eukaryota; kingdom Metazoa; phylum Mollusca; class Gastropoda; family Planorbidae; genus Biomphalaria; species Biomphalaria straminea. The sequence goes on along the minus strand of JADKLZ010019686.1, from coordinate 5,478,185 downwards.
ATTCATGCTAAATTAAGAGAATGGTTTGAGCAGGCAATGAATAGTGCTTTGATATTGACTTCTTGAATACGTTTTTGGACACAGTAGTTTTGACCTTTCATGACCGCAGCATTATCATAGCCTTGAGCCCTGCAGACCATTATGTCTAAGCCATCCGAACGCAGTTTCTCTAGAATCATCTTAGCGATCCCAGCAGCATGCTTGTCCTTTGTGTCGATGAAGTTAATAAAATACTCATGAACCTGCACCCCGTCATTATCCATGACAACGTACGGTAAAATTAAGGAAGTTTGATCCAGCTTTGAGATGTCAGGTGTACTGTCAAAAATAATAGAGAAATATTTGGTTTGTTTTACTTACTGTATGATTTATTTTTTAAAGTGATCCCCAATATTGGAATAAATTTATTTTGTATTTGTGCAGACATGTATGTAATCGGTCTGGAACAAAGCTGAGTTCGAAGCATATGCTCCCTCAAGATGGATCGCACTTCTTCAACTAACTAACTTCAAGAAATCGCCTTGATTTTGCCCTCCCAACACTTCTTCAGCTCGCTCGCGATGCCCACGAAGAGCCAGATTTTGCTTTGAGAGAAAACGAATGATGTCCAAGATTCTCTTCAGGTAGTCTATCCAGGTTTTGTCTCTTGTAAAATCAAATCTTGGGCCTTGTTGTCAATACTGTTCCCTACTCTCAGGCGAGCTTCAAGTTCCCTCCAAGCAAGCGATGACTGATTGTGAGCTCTGCTGGTCTCATGTTTTTCTATTTTCAGGGATAACTTTCACCACTCATTGAATCCACCTTGGATTTAAATGTAGACTTGATACTTGATCTTGTTGAGAAGAGTTGCAGGGGAAGCAAAATAAGGATTTTTTTTTTTGCCGAATAACACGCCCACTTTCTAAGAACTATCTCGCCGTTTGACATTTGCCGGAAAAACCAATACTTCGAAAGCTTTGTAACCTTAATTCCTTTTGCTGATTTTTTATGTCTATACACCTCTCTGAATTGAGTGTTCATACGCTGAACTGTTGCAGATCCTTGAGTGACATTGACAAGGTGTATGCGAATATAATCTGTGATTATATCAGGCCAGTCTCCAATGTCGTTCAGTCTAGAGTTATTATCCGTGTAAATAGTCTAAGAGCTGAGCCGAAGGCTCTTCGAGCTCTAAGTTTGAAAAAAAAACCTGTCTGCATCCGTCCGAGAACAAACACAAACAGTAAAAAAAAAAAAAAACCTGCGGACCACAGGCCTGTCTGGGAGCGACCCGAGTCAATGCTTATAGAGCATTGCTGTTTCCAATACCACTCGGTGGCACCGGGGGCCTCCACCATCTACCTTCGTTGTACCAAGCTAACTGTGCGGAAACCGCCATTGATGAGACGGTCCCTTGAGGAACAGCGCATGGATTTGTGACTGGTTTGTGGGAGCTTTCTTACAAATCCGCACCGTGAAGGGGCAGACTCTCGTCCGCCCATGGGCACTCCCACGGGAATCATATTTGTTACCCTTTCGCCTAGCCACTTCCTCTGGTGAGCCGTTTCCACGGGAGCTCCACGTTGAGGCAGGATAATGTGCTCCCGAGAGTTATTATCCTGCTTTCTGTATTGTTTACAATGTCTGATGGTTCAGCTTCTTCAGTATGAATTTTTGAGGATTGTACTAAAGACATGCTTGTGTGCTGTCCTTTACTCTCTAGAACCTGCGGTATTGAAGTATTTTCTTCTTTTTCATCATTCAGGATGTCGGCCTCATCATTTTTTTCTGGATTCAATGATAACCATCAAGGAGATGATACCAAATAGCGACATGACTAGTTTATAAATCGTTAGCTCATGTTTAAAATACATTAGTTTACGTTTGTTCGTGTCCATACACTTAGTCGTTTTTACTGAAAAGCTCAGGAAAATAGGAAATTAATATACACTGGGGGGATTTTGGGGCCCCTCTCCAGTTGGTGCCCTGTGCGGCCCGCACCACTCGCACATTGGTAGCTACACCACTGACATGATGTCATTATCTGCTATTTCGGAGGCTATATATCAGTGGCGTAGCTAGAGTATATGAGGCCTGGTGCGGTACCCATCTTGATGCCCCCCCAAAAAAAAACAAACAAACTAAATAGTAACATTGCGAAATCTTACTTTTTTTTGTTCAAAATAATATGTATTTATTAATCAAATATTGTTAATTTTTAAAAATCCCCTGTCCATAAACATACTACAAGTGAATTTTACGCGCTTTCTTCTGGCAAAAGTATCAATAATTTTATCGAAATCAATTTTTTTTTCCACCAGCTCTTGTTCAATGGACAAAAAGTCATAGGCCTATCTATCTTCTACATCATGAAGTTGCTCGAATCGGGTGATTATTTCTTGTATTTCTTGAACAATCCTGTCCAGGGTAGAATACATTTCCCTTCGTAGCTCTACTTTGTGTGAGTCGTGACTTTTCTCACTAGGCATCTTTTTCTAATGGCAACGTTTTATTGAGGTTCTGTAGTAATTCTCAGATCTGAGCACACTCTTTCGGCAAAGGTAATGTTGGCTTCTGCGATGTCCTCTCGATTACTACTTTAAAATGTCTCTGTTTTTTAGTTTGAGTGAGCAGTCTCGAATATACAATTCTTGTTTTTGAAAGTAGACTTGCACATCATTAATTTTAGTTAATACAGGAGCCCAAAATCCAAGATAGGTGAGAATATTTAAAAGACTGAATAAAAAAAAAAGTAAAGTTCCCCTTTCAGACCTTGTGGTCTATAGGGCAGATGATGTAAAGGTCATCTGATTCTGTGGCCTACGGTTAACGAGGGTGCCATGTGGCCAGCACAACGACCAACCGCCTTTACTTTTCCCCAACTAATGTCAGGTACCCATTAGAGCTGGGTGGACTCAAGGGCGCCCGAAAATCCCGAAATAAAAATGCCAGTCTTCACCAGGATTCGAACTCGGGACCTCCAGTACGGAAGCCAAGCGCTTTACCGCTCAGCCACCGCGCCCTCTGAAGACTGAAAGACTGAATAGCAACTAATAATCCACCTGCTTCAGATCTAGTCGATGAATTTTCATCTCTGCTAGTTAATGTCTCCAGTTTCTATAATTTTAGAAAACGTATCGCTAACCATCTTGACGGCTTCTCCTCTGGCGCTGCAGCGGGTCTCAACTAAACGTTTAAGGCTAGTTCCAGTTATTTTGATGTGGATATCCCAGCGGTGTGATTAAGTTGAGAAAAAAGGCGTGTAAACGGTCTAGTGTACCAAAAAAATGTTAATAACTCCCGAGAGTTATTATCCTGCTTTCTGTATTGTTTACACTGTCTGATGGTTCAGCTTTTTCAGTATGATTTTTTTAGGAGTGTACTAAAGACATGCTTGTGTTCTGTCCTTTAGTCTCTAGAACCTGCGGTATTGAAGTATTTTTTCTCTTTTTCATCATTCGTGATGTCGGCCTCATCATTTTTTTTTTTTTTTTGATTCAATGATAACCGTCAAGGAGATGAAACAAAATAGCGACATCACTAGTTAGTTCATGTTTAAATTACAGTAGTTTATGTTTGTTCGTGTCCACACACTTAGTCGTTATTACTGAAAAGCTCAGGAAAATGGGAAATTAATACACACTGGGGGATTTTGGGGCCCCTATCCAGTTGGTGCCCTGTGCGGCCCGCACCACCCGCACATTGGTAGCTACGCCACTGCTATATATATATATATATATATATATATATATATTTATTAACCATAGCTCAATTAGCTTTAGGTAGATCTAGATCTAGATATTAAATAAGAATTCATCATGAAAATTAGTAGACTACATTTGAATCTATTCTTTGATTTAAAAATAATAAATATGGAGACCCAAAAAGGTTATCCAATAAGAGTTTTCTGAAAAATGATTGGCCAATAAAAATACAAACAGCCAATGAAATATTTACTCCCGTGAGAGACGTGATTTTGAAATAAAGTGAGATGTACTCTCGATTCACTGCAAGTTCCCTAGCTAGATCTAATCTAGATATAGAAGTCTAATAACTAAGACTAAGGCATTCATTGATTAACGCCTCACTCGTATGCTACGTATAAATCTAAAATCTATCTAGGACACGGAGGATCTAGATCTAGTCTTAAATCTAGATTAGAGACCTAGATCTTTATCACAGATCTAGATCTAGATTCTAATTTATATTAATATAAATATTGATGCTCAGTTGAAAGAATGTTTACCCGTAAAAAGATCAACGAAAACATCGGGCCTCAAAGCAAACCTCAAGCAACAAAAAAGGTACAGGTAGAGTAGACAAACACAAGACTTTAAGTCAAGAGTAAAGACTTTAATAAAAAGTAAAAGACTTAGACTAGATTTAGATCTAGATCTTAGTATCTAGATCTAGATTCTACTGTACTACTACTAGATTCTAGACATCCACTAACCTAAGTCTAAGACTTAGCCGATTTGACTTAGATAAAGGTCTAGAAAGAATCTACTTCAGTACTTGACTGTCACTTTGACTAAGAATAAAATAGATCTAGAATGATTTCTAATTCTACAGTAGTACAGTGACAGTTTACAGACAATTTAGTCTAAGTTTTCTAGATCTATGCCCAGTTTTGAGTCTATGGTAATTTATGTCTTCCGAACAAATTAAGTAGATAAGCCTGCCGCCGCAATATTTTTGCATCTGAATTTTTATAGCTTCGTAATGGTTAGTCCTATGAAAAAACTAAAAACATTTAGATCTATAATATAATTATAAACTTGTCATTCATTTTTCCATAAAAATAGCTAGATTCTATATATATATAGATATTTTTTCATTTAAAATGCTATGCATAGTGATAGTTACAATAAAATATGAATATGATGTTGAAGAGGGTCAGGTAATGAGGTCCAGCGCTAACATGTAACGAACACCATTCTCAGCTCTGTACACTAACAAACTTTTCTGTACACTAATGAAGTGGGAAGCGTGGTCGAGAGGCTAAGTGCGGCTTGAGCTTAGCTTGGCTTGGCTACCTAGAAGGGGGCTCGAGGTTCGACACCCGACTCGGGCAGAGTTGTGTTTACTGAGCGCCCAAAGGCAGCACGGGAAATCAACTCCTAGATACCCCCTCCCCCCACTGGTCCACAAATGAGATTGGACCAAAGCGCTCTGAGCATGCTATAAGCATGAAAGTAGCGCTATATAAAAGCTATAATAATAATGAACACCTCTTGTTTATTGTCAAATATTGTATTTAAAAATAATATTTTTTTAAATTTTAATATTAATTTCTTTTTAAACCAACTCAAGACTGACAGATTAGTGTTATTTTTCCCTCTTTTAATTGATCCCTTCTCTGCTAAACCCTCAACTTTACAAGGACCATCCCTAGAATTCTAGATCTAGTTGACCCAAAAAACAAAATGTGACTCTTGCGCGTTTAGCCAGCTCACTCCACTGTGATTGTGACCTAATTTGGTACCAGATTGATCAATAATTGTCCCTCCCACTACTTTTTTTTTTCTTTGTTGTACTTTGTAGATCTAGAGCAGTGTTTGATGCCCAAAATATCCTGCAACACTGGCAACAGACTTGGTTCAATCTGGCTGCTGAAACGACAGCACAGTCAAAGTATAGATTCCCCCATTAAAAAATATTTTTTAAAATGTATATTTGTCTGTTAGGGTTACTTTTCTTTGGATTAGTACCATGACCTTCAACACTAACATAAATGACATAAAATGTAACATCTAATTTTTGTGGGAAAGCCAACATATTTTTTTTTATTAAGTGTGGCTGTTTAAAAAAAACAACATATAATCAGCGTTATGAAACAAATATAGCAAAATTGCTGAGAATATTTACTAAAAGGAGACAAGGAAATGATTCTGTGGCAAAGCTAGATCTAGCTAAACAATGTTGCTCACATTTCAAGTAGATAAATGAAGCCATTTTCCAATGTTTAAGAAAATATCACCCTAATTAATGCAAGTACTAGACCCACAGGGTTCTCATAAAATAGTTTCAGGTCAATTTCAGTCGGAAAATAAATGGCCCACAAGTTGAATTAGGTTCCTTGGGCATTCTTTCTAGCTTCTAGAGAATTAAAGTTAAATCATAGAGTCTAGATTAGATTCTTAGCCTTAGCATTCTAAATAAAATAGATCTTCTAGATGAAGTATTCAGAGTATTCAGAGTCATTTTCAGCTACCTATTTTCTGATATTAGCTAGACCCCACAATATTTTTAAAATGGCCCTTTATTTTGATAGCTATGGCTATGGCTAAGGGCATGGCAGAACTAATCTATATCGTTTTTGTGCATGCTCCATTTTTTTATAGTTCAGATTTAGTTTTGTTTCACTGAAAAAAAAAGGTTTTACTGGGGCTAAAAGTGCACTGGTATGACAATGTCAATTTTTTTTTTCTAGGACAGGAGGAGGGTAGGTCTGGAATATTTTTTAGGCCATTGAAGTATCAGCTTCACAAAACCTATCTATACTTCTAAATAGGTATGGAAACAATGCATGTCATAGCCTCTATATAGTGGTTTCCAAACTTTTTGTCTCATAGACACCTTGCCATGTTTTCTGATTTTCGGTAGACCACCTGCTTAACTTTCAATTTTTTTTTTCAAATTCATAATTTTTTTAAAAAACTTATTTCTAACTGTAGTGAGTTGAAAAGTGAAAAAGTAATTCAAAGCTACATATGAAATTATAAAGGTATATTTTATATCTTTTTAAGAAAAGATTCAAATTTAAACTACTTAAAATGTGTATTGCTTTTATCACCAAACACACTGGACGTTTCTTTTTAGGTTTATCCTCCGTTGCCATTGTTCTATGAAAAAGTCCTTGAAACGTTAAATATTAATTAATTTGCCCAAGAATCATTGCAAAAGTTTTCGCAAAATGTAGTTTCTTGTGTATTTTTTCATCCTTCACATCTGGTTTTTAAAACATTGGCTGCGCGGAACTGTTTCCACTAGAGGAGATGGGCGAAGGCAAGTAACTGACGCCTTAACCAGTAAGCTTCGAGCAGCAAGGGCTTGCTACCCACCTAGCAGAAGGAAAACTGAATTAAAAACTCTGCTTTGCAACTATACCCAAACATGGGAAAGGTTTTGTGTGTCAACCCTGAGGAAAAATATAATGCTGACTACCTTTATGCAGTTTGCAGCTCACAGCACTATACCCTGTCAGAGCCTTTGACGCAGCCGATCCCAAACTGTATGTATGTCGTTTGCAAAGAATTACATATAATATAAGAAGCTTTTAATTTTATAATTCATGCCACCAATGTGCCCTTGAACAGTTTTCTATGAATAAAGTGGGGTGGGGGACAATGGAGATTTGCTATGAAATACTTGCATGTGGTGAAATTGTCAATACTGTTTTTGTTCTTAAGTGTAATGTCTTGAAGATGTGTTCATATCATTAATTGATCGACCAGGTCCATTTATAAACCATCATGTTCGAGATGTGATGTCTCAAATACTGAGTCAATCACAAAGAGCGAGCTGTTAGACTTGTGAAGCCGTGCTTCATTTTTTGTTACACTAGATTTTATTACTATTTTGCCACCAATCACTTAAGTGCTGCAAATTTTTTAAAAAAATCTAAATTGATAGGCTACTAAAGCAAAAAAAAAAAAAAAAAAGCTAAAATTAACAAACGCAGTGATAGACACCACCCTCTTCCTCTCTATTATTCTGTCTCTCCTTGGTGCCAAAATTGTTGATTGATCTGGTAGGTACTAAGCATAATATCATTACCAGTGCCAGAAAAAAAACTAAATGGCAGGGACGATTACTGATCGATCCGCATCAAACTAGGTCACAATCAATGAGCAGAGTGAGCGGGCTAGACATTTGGGGCTTCGCCAGGTAAAATGTGTTTAATGGCCTGGGTGTGGCATCAGTTGCATCAGTGGCAAAGAAGGGACCAATTAACAAAATTTCAAAAATTTCCTAAAATTTTGTAAGTCATTTCCCATCACTTATGTTTTAGATGTATTCAGATTTAATTACATGATTGATCCAAACTGATACAATTATGCTTAAAGATTTTAAATAATTTTTATTTTCTTGTTTTATAATAAAAATTCTTTTTTTTCTTTTACCAATTATCTACATCTTACATTTAATCTTCTAAACTACAAATATTGTCTTACTTGAAGTTGAAATTAATACATTAAATCAGGACAAAGCTTGTTAATCTCTGATTTAATATCTTGTAGACAGGTGAGGCGAAGGATACCTGGGAAGTTTTCATGCTGCCTTTGGCAGTTCAGAAAACACAACTCATGTTAGATCCTTACGTTCCTTTCAAATTACATACTATGCATATATCTAGCTGCTTTGAAAATAAACATGCCCTAGGTAATGAGGGGTAAGCCTGAATAAAAAAAAATTATCAAAAAATAAAAATTTGGGAAACAAATAATTTAAGATCTAATACTAGTAAATAAGTAACTTTTAAAAATAGAATTATTAAGTTTAAAAAAAAAATACTTTTGATGCCTTTAGAATACAAAAATGTTTAAAAAATACTAAATTTCTTGTGTGGGGGCTTGTACACTGGGGCTACAGACCTGTTCATTAAATAAATTCTTAAAACTGATTGAGAAAGTGATGTACATTTCATTAAAGTCACAATACTTTTGTTCTAAATGAGACATGAGCACTTGCCTTCTTAAAGTAAAGTTTAAACTTGCTAGTGTCTCAACACTTTCTACTGCAATAGGGCTCAGACATAAAAGATGCGGTGACCGGTCATTTCATCCCCTGGTCATTTCATCCCCTGATATTTTCATCATTTTATCTAACAAATTGTATTTTTAAAAATCATTAAATGAGCAATATATAATGTATTAATTTTTTATATAAATGACACAATTGTAACACGATAGATTAGAATAAAATTAAAATTAAATGACATTAAAAACTATAATAAATTTGTATGCAATAAGCAAGGCTAAAAATGACGCGCCCATTTTCAATAAAGAGCGATTGAAAAAAAAAAAGTGAAAATGGTCGTACTTCCACCACACCTTGGCCTTGATAAGTTATCAGCGGCATGATCATAATTATTGTAATCGCACGTCTATCTCTCAAAAGATTCCCACTACCTGCACCACACCTTGGCCTTTGATGACAAGGTATCAGCGTCACAGTCATAATTATTCTAATCATACTTCTACCTCTTAAAAGATTTCGACTACTTGTACCACACCTTGGCCTTTGATCCTTTCGCTATAGCTAAGTACAAATCCAGATTTACCTTATAAGATTTCTCATTAAGAATACATAGCGGGAGAGGAAACACCATAAAAGCATTTAGTAACATGTCATAAAATGCCAAAAAGCACTCTACATAATCATATTTATATATAAAATATTTAATTGGGGATGAAGTGACCGGGGGATGAAATGACCGGGAACCAAAAGATGCACAGTTCTGCAGTAGGATCTATTGGGTTAATCTAATCATACATGTTAGAAACTTTAAATTCAATAATAAGTCATTTTTTTTCACTGGCTGATTCAGGAACCTTTTGTGTGTTCTGCAACTAATATTTGAATAGCAGTAATTTCTTTTAGCAAAGGAGAGGTTACAACAAACATTCATGAGACTTAATGTGTAATTTATCAACTTTTTCTTTTCCTTAGGTTATGGAAGGTCCAGTCAAAGGTGGACAAGCCAAGATAAAAAGAGCAATCCCAACCAAAAGAGCAGCTTTTGGAGATATTACAAATGTAATTTTTTCTTTTATTCTAACACATTCAAAGACATTGTACCTAGTAACTTTTTAGTGCCTTAGACATATGAAATAATTAAAGATTTTAAGCAAACATTAAAACATTTGTTTATTATAGGCAACCAAAGAGAAACCTGATGATTTGAAAAAAATACCCCTTGCTGTCAAACCTTTGGCTGCCAAACCATTAATTGGTAAAATTCATCCAACAATTGGTAACAATGCAAAAAATACAAAGATTACAAGTAAAACAAAGACAGATTTGAAGAATAAAGCCAATACAGCTATCAATCATGCTGCTGACTTGCAGGAGAATTCCATATCACAAAGCCAAGCTTTAAAAAATTTGGCAGCAGGGTAAAAAGTTTTGTATCTTGTAATTGGTAATTTCAGATTTTAACATTATTTTAAAGTAATTTTTCAGGACTCACCTTATTGCTACAAAACTATATTCCTAGATTAAATCTGGTCACAACTTGTCAAAAACAAAACTACTTTATAACTTTTTATAGTATGGTAATGCTTTAAAAACTATATCTACTTAACTTCATCCTCATAAAATGTTTACTTTAGTGATACTCTATTGCTTTCAGAGTGCCTGAAGATAGAGTTGAAGAAGATTTCTCTTTTGTTATTGTCGTAAGTAATTTTTGAAGATTTCTATTTTGTTATTGTCGTAAGTAATTTTTAAACTTGGTAAAAAAAAAAAATTACTAAAGAATTTTTTAAAAATCTAATAACTATTGTTATCTGTAGGAAGATTCACTTGAAGAGAAGTTACAGGAAGAACCGGATAAGACTATACTAGATATTGATCAGGAGCTTTATACTGATGTATTTAATGTTGGACTCTATGCTCAGGATATATTTGATTACTACAGGCGACGAGAGGTACTTTTTCTGTTTAACTTTCATGGTAATTTTCAGAAAAGTGTTCATTTTGCTCAAACGGATTATTTCGTACAGAATCAATTTTTCAGTGTTCCTTAATAAATAAAAAAAAATCCCTATTTTATAATCTGGCCTAGCATGAACGTGAGCCACAAGTTGCTGAACCTTCTCTGCATGTAAATATTGCACCTCATCTCACAGATTAATTATAACTACCGGATTTTTAAACCTGTACATATGAAGCATTTTAAAAAGTCACATTTAGCACATTTTCTTAAAATGTTCAATTTCTATACTGTAAATTATTGCGCAATTAATCCAAAAGGTCTAGATGTGAATGTAATTTTTTTTTCTTGTAGAATATGTTTATCATTCCACCCTACCTGGATCGCCAGTCTACAATCAGTGCTGGTATGAGGGCTATCTTAGTTGACTGGATGGTTGAGGTACAGGAGAGTTTTGAACTCAACCATGAGACCTTATATCTGGCTGTGAAGTTGACTGATATATATCTGTCTAGGATTACTGTCAATAAAGAAATGCTACAGCTCATTGGTGCATCAGCCATTTTTGTTTCGTCCAAATTTGATGTGAGTACAGTATCTGCCTTGTTTTATTTCTTAATATTAGTGTTATATATATCCTAATCGTTGAGGAGTGGTGGCTGAGCGGTAAAGCGCTTGGCGTCCGAACCAGGTGTCCACCGATCTTTGAACGCCTGAGTCCACCCAGCTCTAGTGGGAACCTGACATTAGTTAGGGAAAAGTAAAAGCGGTTGGTTGTTGTGCTGGCCGCATGACACCCTCGTTAACTGTAGGTCACAGAAACAGATGACAATTACATTATCTTCCCTAGAATACAAGGTTTGAAAGGGGAACTTTACTGTATATCCTACTTGTGCTCTTCAAGTTAACATTTCACTTTTTATATTACTCTGCCCTTCAAGTATGTAAAGTATCAATCTGTATGCTTTTATGCTCTTTTTTAAGGAACGATGCCCTCCTCTTATTGAAGACTTTATCTACATATGTGATAATGCTTTTGATAAAGATGAGTTTATCCAAATGGAGATGGAGTTACTGAGAAAGGTCAATTTTGATCTGGGTGTCCCTATTTCATACAGATTTCTAAGGAGATATTCAAAAGTAAGAAAATTAATTTTTATTTTTTTAAAAACAATTATAAAAATTGAGTTAATGGCAGTAAACAGGGTTTAACTCAATGGGTGCGGAGCGTCTTTCCCTAACTACCCTAAAAGCGCGGAACGTCTATGGGAAAGACTCTTGTACCCTAGCTTAGTTTTATTGCATTTTTTAATCTAACTTTTTAACTTACAATGCTAGAACTATTTTCCCTATATAAAAGAGTTCTTCATCCTTTGTTTACATAGCAAGCTTTGAGACTTATTTAGACTTTACTTGAAGTTTTTTTTGTACGATTTTTATATCTGTAAAAAATGTCGCCATGGCTACAGTAGTCCAAGACACACCCACAATGTTTACTACTGAAGAAACTTTATAATTATTCTAAAATTGACCACAAATAAATAGTGATTTTGATTTAGATTAGATCCAGTAAGTTTAGATTTAGTGTAGGATAGTTAGATTTGTATTTTTATATAGTATAATATAGTATTTACTATTAGATCTAGAACTAGTACTGTCATAAGGCTAGGTATAAAGTGTAGATCGATATTGACAACACCTAAGCTATTGTTGTCTCTAGATAAAGGTCTAGATAAATCTCTAGATCTATGCCTAGAACAAATAAAAAGAACAAAAATATTAGACCTTCATCCAATAGATAATCATTCACTTTGGGCTCATTTTGCCCATTTTAGATTTTTTTTAGTATTGAATAGGTCTCAGAAGTAGGCATCCATTTGTGTGTTATAATATGTCATATTATTTAGATTATAATTTGTATCTTGTATTTAAATGGCTAGTTGTAAACATTTTCGAATTCTCCATTTATTTACATTTAATTTGATACCAAAAATGTTACTATAGCATCATTGGTACCTAAATTACAATTTTTTGTTCTAGTGATATTAGGACAAAAATATGTTTTTCTAAAAATGTTTTTTGTTATGATGTCATATTATTTAGATTATAATTTGTAATTTGTATTTAAATGACTAGTTATTAACATTTTCAAATTCTCTATTCATTTACATTTAATTTCATACCAAAAATGTTACTATCATTGGTGCCTAAATTAAGCATTTTTGTTTTAGTGATATCAGGACAAAAAAAAAATTTCTAAAAAAAGTAGCATTTTTTTGACAAAATAAAACTGCGCTCAATGAGTTAAAGCACTCATAAAATCTCCTAGAAAATAAAAAGTCTCCTAAAATTCTCCTTAAAATCAGTGATGGGAATTTTCAGAATTTTCAGAATTCCAAAAATTTCTCTGATCCGATTTTCTAGCAAAAAAAACAAAAAAAAAATGGAATTCTCAGACAGATATATTCTAGTTTTAATATCTAGTTTCTTTAATTTGAATACTTTTGATCTAGATCTGGAGCATCTAGACTTCAATGGCTGCTTGCCAGCTTTTGAAAAGTTCAGAAAAGTATCAGACTCAATAATCAGAGTATAATGATGCCCAGCCGCTAAGCGCTATTAATTTTTATATGTTCATGTAATCAGACAAGCAAATTACAAAATGAATAGACAATTATTAGAACAAAACCTTTCATTCCAGGTGGCTAGACTGTCCATAGAAACACTGACCCTAGCTAGATTTATTTTGGAAATGTCCTTAATGGAGTATGACTTAGTAAAAGAAAAAGACTCTAAAGTGGCTGCAGCAGCACTCTACATTGCTATGAAGATGAGGAAGGAAGGAGTGTGGGTAAGGGAACAATTCAGGATCCCTGTAATTAAGACATAAGAGCTTCATTATTTTATGTAACAAGGTTTAGTAGATATTTAGATTTCTTTTTGATAATGTAAAATCCTGTCTGTGGCATTTTACGTCTCGAGATGATCTTTTCCCCTTGCAACTTCTTGTTGGGCTAAAGAGGCCAATCCTTGATACACAGCTGTGGTTGCAGGTTGGGCATATAAAATCACCAGGCGCAGCTGCATTTTCAGCCTTCTTTCTGCCTTCTTTCTGCCTCTGTTGTGTATGGCATCTGCAATCCGAGACCCTTCTCTTATGCTCTCTCCATGTGGATCTATCCAGTGCTGCTTTTTCCCAGCTGCTGGTGTCGATCTTTAATAGTTTGATCTTTAATAGTTTCATGTCGCGTTTGCATACATCTGTATACCGTAAAAGTGGGCGACCAGCGTCTCTCCTGCCTTTAATAAGATCGCCATACAGTATATCTTGTGGTAGTCTACCTACTGGCATTCTGCGAATGTGGCCAAGCCAGCCAAGGTGTCTGCTGCTGATAAGAGTGGATGTTCTGGCACCCTGCTCTTTGTAGCACTTCCTCATTGGTTATCTTATCTTGCCACCTTATTTTAAAGATCCGCCTTAGGCATCCGAGGTGGAAGACATTCAGCTTTTTTCCCTGCCATGAGTAGGTTGACCATGCTTCACTTCCGTATAGCAAGGTGCTATGGTTAACAGAAAGCAAAACTTGTATAAGCCCAGTCCTGAAAATCCATATTGGTGGTTGTCCTCAGTATCTCAACAGCTGACAAACAAGTCTTCTCACATAATAGACAAATTGAAACCTAGAATGGTTTTGACATTGATGCCTTCAGAGGTGGGAGGGACCATTCCATAATCAATTGTGTATTTCTACAACTGTACCCGCAAGAAAGAAGTTTCTGGAAAAATTTTTACCAGTTGAAATATGTAACTAAATTCCTGTAAGCAATTTGTAGCTGTAGTAATCAATGAACTGAATAAATCTTGGGAACTGACTAACATGGGAAGTAACTGTAGAATATTTCAATTGAGTTAGTTTCTTGAAGTTTACTTGTAAGTCACTGCAATTTCTACCACTTTGAATTACACTGCTTTCTCTACAAGAAGTTTAGACTTGTTCTACAATGTTCCCTTTATTTTGACCTTTGGGAAAAGTAGTTCTTTAATGTTCTGTTTAAGACTATTTTCTTTCAATAATACTTGTGGTAGCCTGTTTAACTATTGGGCCTATCATTTCAGTTTAACTTTCCTTCTCTAACTACTTATTTCAGCAAGGAGACTTAGTGAAAAGTAGCCATTACAAAGTAGATGATTTCAAACATCTTATTGTAGCCTTGAACAAAATGCTGTTGTCTCCAGCTGTTCCACAGCTTAACACCATACGAAGCAAGTATTCACATGTGTAAGTTTTGTTTCATTATTAAAGCTTTGCCATCCAAACCTGCCACTGTTATAGTTAATTTTAATGAAACTAAATCAAAATTAATTTTTTTCAGAGTCTTTCATGAAGTTGCTAAAATTCCACTTATGCCTACTGAGGAACTTTTTAACACCAAGTCAGGCACAAATGATAGTTCATGAGGTAATAATTTTATTAGAATTTCATCTCTTCCAGCTTTTGTTATAATATTGAGCTGCTTTTGAACTACCAGCACACTTAATGAACATTTAACTCATAATAGCTACTTGGTCTATACCTAAGCAGCATCTCTCAAAATGCTAAGTAAAGGAAGCAGGGTTCGTAGCCACCTTGAAAACCTGGAAAACGCCTTGAATTTCATTTTTAATTTCAAGTCCTTGAAAAAAGCCTTGAATTTTGTAAAAAAAAAACAAAACTTTTAAATTTTAAAATTGGACCTAGTTTTTTTTTTCCCTCCCGATATACACCAGATATCGGGAGGGAAAAAACTCAAGGTCCAGGTAATTTCTACATAACCTGAACGCTCCGTGAATTTTAGTCAATTTAATGTTTCACATTTCTACATCTTATGTATAGATTACTCTAGAAATACGCTAGATTCTACATTTACGCTAAATCACTAAAAACTAGTGGCAATAATCCGCACACAGCCTCGAAAAATCTGCTAATTTTTGTGACTTAGATCTAGTCAAGATTTATGGTAGATTGAGTGAAGATAATTCGCACACAGCCATAAAAATATTTTGCACACAGCTGTGAAAAGTCCATAAAAGTTATTTCGGTAGTAAAAGCCAGGGAAACTATACATAGATCTAGTTGAAAAAGAAAATGCAAATAGGTCTAAACTGCCCCCCCCTCCTTTCCCTCCAATTGCAATTATTTAGTTAGCAAATGTCATTTAAACATAGAAATAGGCCCATATATTACAGGCTCTGTTTGAGGATTTAAGCTCAGTTTTAATACAAGAATAAAACATTACCCCAATTGCCCACCATGGCTCTAGTATCTATATGATAGGGTGCACATAGGAACTAAGAATGTAGCCTACATTTTCATCACAGAATACACATTATGAAAGTTTATTTTTTGAAAAATGGAATAGTAACCAAGTAACCATTTGTAATGTTCTTTAATAAATCTTTGAAGAAGAAAATGGTTGTTTGAGGTTTTGAGATGACAGTCCAAGTTGTTACTTGATTAAAACATAACTTTCACATTTTCTGTGGACATACCATACCACAGCTGATGATATTGTTTTGTTCTGAGTGGGATGTTGGCAAGATATTTATTATTCCCAAAATCAATTAACAATTGATTTGATAAATGCATGGTTTTGTGTATGTCTTACAATCTATCACATAAATAAACCGGGGGGGGGGGGGGCATGCACACACATTTATATATATATAGGCCTATATATATACATACTTACTTTTTTTTTCATTACTTAATACATATATATTTTTAAATTTTTTTTTTACATTTTTATTTCATCTGTATGTAAATATATATATACATATTTATTGCTTGCTATGGTGCGATTACCGTGCGATGCATACCTTGAAAATCACATAGATTGACTTTACAAAATATATTTTAAAAAATCTAACATCTAATAATAATAAAAAGTACTTCTAAAAAAAAGAGAAATTGGTGGCCTTTAAAATGATGTATAATTTAAATAGGTTTTACAAGATTAATACAATAAAAACTAGTAAATATGAAAATTTGAGTACCTGATTTTTTTTAAGGCTGGTGACCCCCATCAGAATATTTTTTTTTGGTACCCTCTTAACATTTACCCAAATACCAGTAATGTTTATAAGTAGGAATTTAGTAGGCCTATACAATAAACATTATGCCTATACATAAAATCTGTAGATGTGTTGAGTATTTACTGACTTTCACTGGGTGTGTGGAGGCCCATAGTTGCCTGAGATGGCATCATGCTGATGTGGTTCTGCATGTGTCACAGATTTCATTATTTCTAGCTTGACGAAGTAAAAGTTATCAAACAACTGTCCAAACCAACGTTATGTACACCCCCCCAATTAGATCAAATTTTTCATGTTGTAAAAAAAAAAAGAAATGGTCAAAATGTCAAAGAAGTCGATTAATTGACACTAGGTCCAGAAAGTTTAGATCTAGAATCTAGATCCTATGTTTACTTCACTCTCTTGCTCTCTCACTCTCTCTCAAACATATGCTTGTGAACCTTGAATGCTGACTTGCAGAGCTAGAGAGGAATATCCTTGCAATGGAATCAGGATGCTACAGAAAGGACTCATTGGTGTCCTAAAAATTCAAAATCCCAGTCTTCAATGAGGTTCAAACCCAGGACCCCAGGTTTGGAAGCAAAGCGCTTAACCACTCGGTCACCACTCACACCAATTCCTCTTACTAACTTTGCGATTGATAGGGCAGATGATGTTAAGGTCATCTTTTACTTTTAACGATTAACGAGCAGGCTGTCATGTGGCCAGCACAACCTCCAGCAGCCTTTACTTTCCCCAACTAAAGTCAGGTACCTATTAGAGTTAGGTGGACTCTGGCGTCATATAAATCCTGAAATTCTAAATTTAAATTAGTCTTCAACGATATTTGAACTCAGGATCCCAGGTTAAAAAACCAAGCTAGCCACCGCGCCCCATGATTGATTCAAAATAAATTGATAAAATTTTTTAGAAGTATTTTTATATTCATAGATATGCACATAGATGTAATGCATATGTTAAAATTAATCATTGATTTGTAAGACCTTTTAGAGCATTTTTTTTTTTAACTTTTAAAATCTGATGTCAAAAATCTTGTTCTTTGACTAAAAAGTTTCCATTTAATGTAGGGACCCAAAACCGATTTTTTTAAATGGTCACGGAGCTTATTTTTTAACTTATTTGGATAGAGTTCGTGATTCTAAGACCGAGGATACCAAATTTATGTCTGTAGCTTAAATATTAAGAAAGTTACAAATTTTTAAAAACGCTTTTTTTTGGCCTTCCAAACCCGTGTTTTTGAAGGACATTTTAATAGAAACTATAATGCCCTCAGAGGTGAAACTTAGGAAAAACATTCATGTGCACACATAGAACACGCTCAATTTTTTTCAAGCTTGTCAAAAAATTATTTGAGTTTATTTACTTGTGCCGAATGTTGCATTTTATCATTTTTGGCATTTTTCAAAAAGGGAGGTAAAAAAACACAAAAAAATGTGCATTTTTTTAAATTTTGTAACAAAAAAGCTATAAATGCTACATGAATGTACTATATGTCAAAATGCGGGGAATTTATAGATCTACAAGAATAAACTACTTTAAATAATATTTTATTTCAATATTTTGCTGTACTTATACAATAATATGCAATGGTTTACTAAAATAAGCTAAACTTTAATGAGCTAAAAATATGGCACCAGTATAGCAATAAGAACAAGTTACAGATCATTATTTAGATAATACTCTATTCTTCCATAATAATATTGAAAAACATGTATTTATTTATAGGGACCTGTGTAAGTGTATTGCCTACCAATGATGGTAAAAAAAGACATACAGTCCATACATTTACTTAGATTTCTTAACATAATAATCTATAAAGCCATTTAGCTGAAAGCTATTCAATTATTTTTTATTGAATCTTTAAACTCTATAAGCTGATTTGATAAACTGAAAATCAGAACTCAATTTGTGTGCAGAAATAATTTTAAACAAGGCTTTTTTTTATATCTGCAATGTAATGACCAGTAAATTCTTTTCAGTAAAGCTCAACTATTCTAAACACATAATTTTTGGCATATTCACTGTCTAAACAAAGAATTCTACATGAAAATATAGGATATAAACTGTAATTCCTCAGGCTACTGAATTTTAGCATAGAAACACATATATTTGTCATTATTTTCATTATCTTTATGTAGCAAATTTACACTGATTAGGTTGCATTAACTAGAAATATAGTATCAAGCTTGAACTTTTTTTTTTCTAAAATTCAAAAATTTTTAACCAAAATTAACTCCTTCAAAATATATTTTAAATTTAAATAAATTTGATATAAAAATATTATTACTACCCAATGCCAATGTGCTGTTATTAGGCCTACAATCTCAGCTATCAAGCTGTGAGAAGTTTGCCTATCAGAAAAAGTGAAACATTAATATTTATAATACTTGCATCAGAGCAAGTATCTCAATGACATGTTGATCAAAATAGAAAGATTCATTTTAGTTAGCTACTTTCCATATGTTCTTCTCAATTTAAGATTTCATTATGATTTTAACTTTCAACACATCCAGCTTAGTCACTTTTTTCCTTCAACATGATCAACTTTATAGACTTTTATGTAGTCTAAATCTTTTAGATGTCAAAGTTTCACAACTTTTTTTCTTAAAAAAATATTAAAGTTTTTAAAATAGTTTATGCAGCTATAACTATACTTTCTGAAAAATAATATAATAAATAGGTCATAAGTTTATCATTGCTTTATTGGAAAATACTGTCTTGTAATAATCAATAATTAGTATAAATAGTTAGATGTCTTAAAAATATGTTCATATAAAACCTACTCATCTACTGATCTTAAGTTCATTACAGCATTATAATCCATTTTTAATTTAATAAGAATTAAAATGAATTAATGTGAATATGAATTAAATTTTCTTTTTTTTTTTTGTGGATATTTAGTTAATTGAAGACTACAAAACAGGTTTATAGTGATATTGAGAATTTTGAACTGAGATCAGTAGTCTAAATATAATACCTATTGACTTAGGGCTACTTCATTGTTATAAAAGATCTTTTATTGCAACTAGAGACTATAAAACATAAACACATAGATATCTTTCTAGATATTAAAAATTCTTTTCTTGGACCTGTCTGAGCAATCAAATTAAAATAAAATACTAATATAGCCTAGAGGTTTTATTCTTGAAATGTGAATTATTTTTATTTTATTTAAATGCAGTTAGTTACAAATCAGAGTATATATCTATTATATTAGACCTACGAAAACAATGGGAAGACAATATAAAAGAATGGTCTGACCTGTCATTAAAAGAGATTCTAGGGAAAAGGACGTAGAGGAGTGGACAAAGACGTACAGTCATATAGATAATGTGCGGTGCCTCAACGATTCGTCAGACTAAGGGATAGTTCACAATGAAGTAGTGTATGATGAGCTAATAAAATCATCGAAAAGATAAAAATTACATCTAGATCTATATAGACAATTAGACTTAGATCTTGATTTAAATTTAAATCATATGTATTATAATGTTACTAATGTAAATCTAAATAGCCTGCCATATAAGCTATTATGCCTAAGATTTAAGATGGTTTCTTTTTAAAGAAGCTATTTGGTTTAAAGTTTTAACGAATAACGTGAACGACCCTAATTCCAGATGTCTAGACCAAGATTAGATCTAGACTCTAGACCAAGATCTAGATCTAGGACTAGTCTCTATATCTATATATGGATAAGTCAAAACTCTCGTAGTCGTCGGCCTACTGACTACTCTAGATCTAATTTGTAGTCCCTAGGTCTAGAACACGAGAAATAGAACTAAATCTAGTTGAAGACTTTATTTTTATGTAATGATGTCAATAGATTTAATTTAGTCTTATATTTTATCTATTTTGTATATTTAATATAGATAAAGATCTAGTTAAAAGACCAGATCTACTCTATATTAGAATAGCTTCATTCGATGCCACAATTTGTTGATATTAGCAACGGATAAGGCCACTATGTGATGCGTTTCTATACATTTATTACAATTATAATTATTTATTAAATATCTTGAACCATTACTTTTTTATGAACTGTAAATCCTCCTCTTTAATTTGTATCAATCACTTTTACATAATACGTTTAAAAAAAAATAGGTTTACTTTCGAAGACATGACCCCCTTAGAAACAAAAAATACTTACATATTTGTTACACATTAACATTTCATTAACATAGGGATATAAATTATTTTTTAAAATTCGGAATAAAAGAAGGTAAAAAACTAATAAATCTCTAATGGTTAACATCTTATTGACCCATTTCAGGCATTTTTCTTACAAATTATACTATGTAGATTTAATAAATCATTTTTCTATAACGACTCATGTGTTGCTAAGGAGCATATTTGCACATTATAGCAGACTACGCACACAGGGGAAATCGCTATTTTATGCGTCTTGTTCGGCTTAAAATGGGGAGCATGTCAACGCTTGTTTTTTAAATAAAATGTACACACTCTTAAAGAAAAATAGACAGGTTTTTCAATGGTGACATTAACTAAACGATTACATGTCTTTATCGTAAAGAAATTCCGTTTTTTTTTATTTTTTAAATGTCTTTATATAAAAACAATGTTAATCAATTAGTTATTGGTACCATTGTAAAGCTTGTTCATTTTTCTATAAAATACATATGTTCAAAAAAATTATTCATTTGTTGACGTACTCCCCATTTTACGAAAAAACAAGGTATAAAACGATCACAGCCGCTAGCACGATTATACGGCACGGTGATGCTACGCGTAAAGGATTATCACCCTTTTATTTTTTAACCTACAGGAAAAACGTTATACATATTATTAAAGGGAATAAAATAACCTTTCTAATGGTACCATTTTAACTATTATCGGATATTTCTACTTAAAGATATGGCAGAGTGAAAAACGCCTAAATCTAAAAAAATGTTACGCAATTTTTTGAAAAGTGCGATTTTTGCTTCGGTTTTGGGTCCCTATTTGATGGCTAGACTTGTTGCAGATAGGTTTTTTTTATATTTTATTTTACATTATTTTCCCATTCCTTTTCTCTTACTGAATTAAAGTGAAATGTAATTAATATAAATACTGTTACTGTGTTGTTAATCTTTAACAAAACTTTTCAGGTACACTGATGGTTGTGTTTGGGTGTGTGTGTGTCTGTTGACCGGCTTGAATATTGACAAGGAGAACCTCCTGTGTAAAGAAAGTTACAAGTTGTAAAAATAAGCACATCATGAAATAGTTATTTTATTAATTTCACTTATAACTTCAGGTAGTGTTATTTTAATATTGTATAAGTTTTTTAATAGCATTTGTCTTGATAAGACTGCATGCATTTTTTCATAAAGAAGTAACTGTAAGATTTGTATGGTGTTTGATATTTTTGAAATTTCAAGTAATTTGTTATTGAATTCTAAATATTTAATAACATACTGATATATATTTTGTACAAATAAGCCATATTAAACTTCCTTATATTTTTAAATTAATGTCTCAAAAACTACAAATTCATCTTTTACATAGTGGTCTTAACAGATTTCAGATTATTATTTAGTCATATTATCTGCAGTCTTATCAAGTTATTTTAAACATTGATATCAGTCTAAATTATATTTTATCAATGGTTTTATATTTTAGATGTTTTTACAAAATAAAGTTGTCTGTTACATATTTTAGCTTTTGTCACTATTGTATAAAGTGTATTGTTCTTATATCTGATACGTAAAAGTTCCCCTTTTAGACCTTTTGGTCTATAAGGCGGATGATGTAAAGGTCATTTGATTCTGTGGCCTACAGTTAATGAGGGTGTCATGTGGCCAGCACAACGACCAATCGCCTTTACTTTTCCCCAACTAATGTTAGGTACCCATTAGAGCTGGGTGGACTCAGAGGCGCTTAAGAATCCTGAAATAAAAATCCCAGGATTTAAACCTTGGACCCCCGGTTCAGAAGCCAAATGCTTTACCGCTCAGCCACCGCACCTCACCTGATATGCAAGTGCTCTGGCCTGAATGTTTCTAAAGATAACGCTTAACACTGGAGGAGCACCAAGCTTGCACTAGTTCTAGTAAAAATATTGTAGTTTACAAAAATTAAAGATGGGACTGGCTGTATCTGAAGTGTGAGAGGCATCGGACTTCAACTGAGGCAAATGAGCAGTGTTTCTCAAACCGTTAGCGTCGGCACCCATCTTTTATGAAATAGTTTTGTGTGTAGTTTTTAGGTGTTTATATTAAAGTTCTTTCTGTAGATAAGCGTTTTCTGAGCTTCATAAATTTTTTTTCTAGCATCTACAACACATTTTACTTCCCGTAGCAAGTAACCATGGCAATGTTATAGTAAATTGGAGTGGCACAGGTTAAGATAAAAAAAAGTTCATGGCAAGGCTTCTTACTTTAGTTTTGTCAACTTTACGAGGTTGAAAACCTTCAAAAAGTTAAGAATCGATGTTGTTGCCGACACCTCATAAAAACTAGATATATTTTAAAAGGTCCTTATAAAATAATTTGAACGGCTTCGCCCCTCCCAATTGACATTAGAACGTTTTCTTAATTTTTGAAACCATTTGTTGCTAAGGTAGAAAATTAATGCTTAATATTAAATATAAAATTTTTTTTTAGAAGAAAGACCACCTTGCATCCCCCTTGTACAAACGAAACGTTTTGGCCATCTGTACCAACATAAAATATAAGGCCTTTATATATAGATATGTACGGTACTTAACTCTTTCTCTCGGTAATTATTTACCACATTCTAGTAAAATCAACGATGGTATCGTCAGTTAGGAGGGAAAGAGTTAATGAATCTGCGGGCCATTTTAATTTCTAACACGTGTGGCGGGCCACATGATGAAAAAGATACAAAATCTTAATGAAATTGACTTGAAACTATTTTATTTCAAACCCGAGGATCTAGTACTTACATTGGATTATTCGGACATATGAATTTTATCGTTACTCTTCAAAAAAAAAAAAAGTGGCAATGATTCTGTTCGGGACGGACAGATCTAAGGAGGGGGCACAGATGGGGGTAGTGGTGTGTGTGTAGTCAGCCCCCAGGCCAGCGCTAGACGAGCGGTCAAGCGATACAAGTCACAGCTTCCAGATCTATGGTTCATTACGACGGCTAAGTAAAAATTCGAGACGAGGCAGAGAGACCAGTGCAAGTGTCGATACGGCGGTGCGGTTATTAACGGAGAAATATTTGTACAGTCTTGCGTTAAGGGGGGACAGGTAGTCAAAATGCAACTTTCTTCAATTCTTATTTATATTACTTTTTTTTATTTCTTATAGATAGGTTAGCTATTGAAATGTAGTATGGAACATCAAATTTGAGAAAAAAAATTTTTTTTTTTGCTTTTGAAGCTAAAAATAGTATGAAAAAAACATTTTTTGAAGGAATTAGTCCAAGTAATTTTTCTCCAAAACCGCTTGATGGAATTACATTAAACTTGCTACATACATTCTAAATACTGTATTCTACAATGTGGTAGAAGGAATTAGAAATAGATTGAAAAATAAATTTTTTGTGATTTTTTTTCTTTTTTTAGTTATAAAAAAAACAATTATTAATAATATTTTCATCCCATATCTTTTATGTTTTTCAAAATTAAAGAAATTCCTTCTTTGAAATTGTAGCTAAATATGTTCTGAATATGTGGTTAAAGTTTGAAACCGTTCTGACCAGTAGTTTTAGAGTAATCTTATTTATTAGGAAATCACACTCGTCAAATTCAAACAATTGAGAAAACGCAAAAAGAAATATTCAATACAAAATATTTTATTGTTACAAAAACCAAATGTGACATTACAGTACATAATTAGAATCATAAGCCATTTGCTCACATGAAACATAAGAAAAAACAATAAAATATTTTCAAAAGTTCAAAATTATATAACTTTTTAGAAATGATGTATAGGCAAGTTTATGCGTGTAAAAAAAAAAAAAAAAAATTCATTCAAAAGACAATATTGAGTGCCAACAAACAGTTACCAATTAGAGTAATAATATGAATTATATTTAGATAATATTTAACATATAATATAAAAATTATTTGTTTTAAATTACTGAAATGTAAACAGATAGTAAAAAAAAATTATTATTCATATACATACAGTAAGATATAAAAAAAAACCTAGAATTTCCCACTGTCATAGCTTCTACCACCCTCTAACCTCAAATATTCTTGCTGAGCTAATATTTGAGCAGTTGTAATTTCTTTTCTCCTCCTTTTAGCCTCTAAAGACTCTTTTTTTTCTGAATTGAGAATTCGTTTTCTATCTCTTTTTTTACCTTTCTGAATGCATGGAAGGTTAATGGAGCAACCAATGTTTGTAAGAAATAATTTCAGGCCCAAGCTCCCAAAATTAAATTCCGAGACTGCTAAAGCTGTTCCTATCTCTACCCTTCTTTTTCCTAAAAAAATTTGTTTTGGACATCTTGCCCATATTTTTGCATGAATGCTTTCGTTTGCATTTTGGGTCATTCCCTGCAAACATCTTTCAAGCAGAATGTCAGAGGTAAGACGTTCATAAATTGGTTTTATTTTGTCAGCTACATTTTTGGAGATGAAGCTGCTACTCTTACCCTTATGAGAAGGAGGGGGCTGATTATGAGCCAAAGCTCTCTTATAAAAACACCACGAAGCCTTTCCAGCAGGACACCCATCATGTTGAGGACTTTCATCTGTTGAAGAGGCGTGATGTAGTGTGGTCATAATCTTCTTTCTCAGTTCTTCAGTAGATGAGCACTTGCTAGCTACAGCCTTCTGGTAGTGACGTTGGAGAAGATTTATTTTTACCTATTATCAAACCAATAACAAACAATAACTACCACAGTAGAAAAAAAAAAAAACAAGGGAGATTTAAGTGCTGCCAATTGTACAGTATTGGATGTTACTTATTGACATTAAACTATTACGTTATTTGGAGCCCTGAGTTGTCAAGTTTTTTCAGTTGGTGGTGTCGTGTGATACAGACAGCCTGGATAGTGAGATTCGTAACATATATGTTGTTCTTGTATTTTTAAAAGAAGCTATACATACTTCATAAAAACAAACATGTTGCCTAGTAATGGTATCATGTTCTACAAAAAAAAAAAAATAAAGATCCGTTCACTTTTCTTACTAGATTCTATAGTCCTATTTCATGAATGCGCAAATGTTAACTGCCTTGATACTAATCCGTTAGATAACAAGATTACAAAGAGAGTTTGTGTGATACACAAACTCAGAGGCGGCCCCCGTCGGAGTCTGATCCCCGTCAGATCCGCCTATTCGCAATATGTTTCGGCATTATACTGTTGTGGATGCACGAATTATAAAACATGTGTAAATTGATTTGATTATTGGTTATTCACCGGAAATAGAGGTGCACTTATAAAGAGGTCGAAGATAGGAAGAATAGTTTTAGGATGGCTAATACTAGATCTAGTAGTAGAGACGTGGATGAAGATTTGGCTATATTGTTAGTTATCTTAGAAAAGAAAAGAAGATAAACATCTGGAAAATTCGGAAACCATAGAAATAGATGACGGGAAAAGTTTTCAAAGAAAAATAAAAAAGATCCAAAATTACGCACAGAAGGTTTTATATATAGCCTACATATAGGCCTATGTTAAGTGGTTAGTGAATAATCAAGCAACTATGTCGTTGTTGGGCCGAACACTTTTAATCAATCATCTTGGACAAGAAAAGCACAACAAAAGTCGCATAACTCACAATGACTACGGGCTATTACTTACATATATCAAGTATAAACATCCTTCCTTTTCTATCAACGAAAACATGTTCAATGTAAACATTCCAAAATAAACACATGGCAGAAACATCATTCTTTCAACACGAACAGGGGTACACTAGAGACAATAACTTATTCACGTACAGTGCATAGATATAACCTAAACTTTAGGTATAACATAGAATAAACGAATATTGAAGCCTATAAAAATGAGCCAAACAAAAAAAAATAAAAACTTCAGGGTTTGTCACCACTTGCCCATGTCATAGTCCTTGTGCCACGGGTGGCTCTTCTTCGTCCACTCCTTCTTACGATAGGCTCTGCTCCGTGAGCCAATGGTTGGGTCCCATCAGGGCCGTCGCTGGACTCTGGGGCAGGTTGTGGTGTTGTGTCTGTGGATGAGGCGTCCAGTGGTGCCTCTTGGGTTGCCGTTTCGTAATATGAAAAGATGTTTGAGTAGGGGGCATTTCTGGGCCGGATGTGCACTCTGTTCCTGACGTAGATACCGCCCTCCGTTCCCTTAACGGTGTAGGAGCGCTTACTGTTTCTCGTAATGATTGTGCCAGGGCGCCAATCTTTGTCCCCGGACTCTGGAAATAGACGCTTTGGTCCACATTCAGCCGGGCAGGTCTCGTGATCTTTTATCATAGTGTTTTGTTTTTTTTTTATGGTGTACCTGTGACGAGCTTTCGCTTCCAGGCCTTCTGTGTAGCTTTCTGACTCAAGGGGTTTATTCAGGGGTAAAAGTGACCGTGGCATTCGGCCTAAACACAGCTGGGCTGTGCTATAGCCACAGTCCTGTTTGGGTGTGTTGCGGATTTCCAGCAGGGCTTTGTATTGATCCTCCCGAGTCCTGATAGTCTTTATCATCATGGTTTTGATGTTTTTTTTTACTGCGGCATCAGCTTTTCCGGTGGCTTTGGGATGTGCGCTATGTTCCATGGGTTCGTGAACACCGCAAATTCGTGAGACGTGTATTGAGGCCCGCAATCAGATATTAGGACTTTAGGGACTCCGAATCTGGTAAAGTGAGCGTGGCAGTTCCAGTACCACCTCATCGTGGTTGTCACGTGAACATCCCTGCTCTTCAAAGGGATGGCCAAGAGTACTGGTTGCTTGCCACTGATGAATGAGCAGTCGGCAAGTGTAAAAGTAAAAACAAAGGGGTTATGTCCAGCCCCCCCCCCGTGGGGTCCGGGGCAACGGTGAGTAAGAGACCTAACGGGATCTCCGCTGGATACCAACTCGAGGGTTGGTCGGGTTCTCCTGGGACTCGGCTGATTCGCGGGTCTTCCAAATGGGCAAAAACTGGGCTGACTGGCTGTCGGGCGGCCCTTTTGAGCCCATGAGCTAGGCTCTAACTAGCCCGTCCCTCGGTGCGCTAGTGGAGGAATTCGTCGCGAAAAGATGGTAGTTCCAAGACTGGGGATATCAAGCAACGTGCATCACCCCACTCCTGCCCAGCAGGAAACTTATTTTGCCATTCTGTGGTAGTGATGGTTGAGGCAGGTCCGCCCTGCTCTTCATGGTGACATCACGGCCATGCACACTGCTACTTTAGAGCAGTAAGTAAGGCCGCCAACGGCCTAAAGCATACAACTCATGACAAGTCGAAACACAGAACGAAGCGGGCACGAGCAGACCCGAACAGGCTCCGTGTCCCGGGTGGTGGGCGACAGGCCTGGGCACGAAAAGTCCACTACTCGTCGCCCCGCGGCCTCGATGAGGGGGAATTTGTCAGGTCGCGCAAATTGGGCTAAAATTCCTCCACAAAAGTCCTCTTCTCAACGAACACTGCATTCGTACCTCCTTCGGAGATCCGATTCGAATAAGGTTGAAGGAAGTCTACCTCAGCCTCCTGCCGACTGTGGTATACTGGAAGCGAAAAAGTGACGAGAGCCTCCGGCCCTCAAAAAACCCAATCAGACACTAGTGGGATCCTTCCCACTTTAGGGACTAAGCCCATTAACACTAGGTCCCTCCAGATTTTACAACTTAATATCTGTGGGGTCATCCCCAAGATATTAGAGCTCCTCTACGATAGGGCAATTGACGTGGCACTCCTACTACTCCTATAGGAGACACTAACTGGCAAACTTAACTCCAGCATTTCAGGCTATACTACATTTAAGTGCAAATGTGCAGACTGCCGGGGACTAATAACATATGTGGCATACGTACGTAACAACTTGGTTGCGAAACAGGTCCCCGGTCCACGAGCACATGGGCGAACCGACGCCATCACCCTCGAGATACACAAGTCAGGGAGAAAATTCTTGGTCACTAATCTGTATAACCCCCCAAAACATGAAATCGGCCTTGACTATGACAGTACCAATATCAACACTCAAAATGTCATAGCAGGCGATTTCAACGCTAAGTCTCCGCAGTGGGGCTATGACGTGGCCGACTCATCGGGACAAAAACTTCACGAGCTACTAAATAGCACTAATCTTTTCTTCCTACAAAACAAACACTCCCCCCCCCCTTCTCTGTACCATACTGGAAATGGTAGCCAATCAAAGCCTGATCTTACCTTAATCACTGCTAACCTCGAATCTAAAACACATTTTCTGGTCCTAGATGACATTGGCAGCGACCCATGGGCGCCCGCAGGATTTTTTCCAGGGGGGTGCAAATTTCCGTCTACGGAGAATAATAAAGAAAGGAACTGTTCCCCCCCTCATATACGATAATAAGTGATCTTTAAATATTTGTTTCAAATTAAATATTTAACATTTGAACAAACAATTTACTTTACGCGTTGTTAAGCTTATCCGTTCTGTCTATGCCTACCTACGGACGATCTAACAGAAAATGTTAACAGCGAATTGCAGTTAACATTGTGATTGGGTTCTTATTTCTCACTCCATAGTGTCTCAAACTAAAAGGTGAAAATGAAACTTTTTGTTTACATATTTCTGAAAGCTAACCATCACGGGGCAGCCATTGCAGTCTTGGCCTAGTAGTATATTCATGTCTTGACAATACTTAATGTATTCGCTGACACAGACTGTGTTTCTCTGAACAGGAACAAAACCAGTAACTTGTTCTCAAATACGATCGCCATCAACAAACAAACTAAAAAGTGACTCAGATATCTGCAGTTTCATCACCAAAATACCCAGCAAATGTTGATGCTCGTATTTTTTTGTTTCTTGCTGCTGCCATTGCTCCGTCAATTCAAATTGTCGTTTTGCCTAGTAATATGGCATGTCATGGCATTCATGACATATCTGTCGACCCACACATATCAGCTCTGTAAGGGCCGTTATCTTAAGCTTCAATGATTAGGTCATATCCGACCCTGTTTGACTCAGAATGACAACGGAGTCAACAAAAAACTAGCTCTAGCATTCATACTCTTCCGACTTGACTACTGCAACGCCTTGCTAGCAGGTATACCTGATGACAAAATAGCAAAGCAACAGCGAATTTTGAAACGACGCACGAATAGCCTATCGGAAAACAAGACTAGATTCTGCTTTTCTAAAAGCGAAAAATATAATTTTTTAAATCACTTATGCAAGCAGTTTTTTTCATAAAATACACCACTTTTACAACTATTCACTATAAATAGTAACAAACACGGGAAGCTCTTTAGTAAGGGAGGTAATTATTTACCATATTTTCAACACATTTATGCAAATGGTTTTAGACTGTTAGTAGAAAATTATTGTTTTAACATTTGTGTCGCAACGCTACTTAAGTTTTATCATGCAGAACATTACACCTATCCAAAAATAATGTTTCTTTTTTTTAAAGAAAAAAAAAATATTTAAAATGCAAATAAGTGGAACATAATTTAAAACAACAATTAATAAGTAGGTATTCATATTATCAGGTGTAATACCCCACAAGCTGTTCGCAATTGACAAAAGGAATTTTTTCTTTAGAGATTGACCCTTACAGACAATTAGATCAATTAGATATTCATTATAAGATATCACTTAGGCCAGGTTCACATTTGACTCCACATTCACTTTCACATATCCTTTGGTCTGCTGGACCACACAAGATATGTGAACCTTCTTTTTCCATTTTCTCTGTCATTTTTCTTTGAAAGAATTTAATTCTGATGTTCTTTCTGAAAATATTGATACTTGTCTTTTACCTGCTTGGGTGGACCACTTCGGGGACCGATAATGAGTTTGTGTTTTCTCACAAACTGTCTTTGTAACCTTGTTATGTTTGTAATGTTATCACAGTGCCTTGAGCCTACAGTGCTCTATAAATTAAACGTTATCTTATTATTAAGAGCTTTCTTGTATAGTCTGCAATCGTAAACTGATGGACGTGTTTAACCTGCTATCTAGTGCTAAAACCGACCTTAACTGTGCATAACATAAATACATTTACACATATGACTGCACTCCTCATTCTTGTTCAAAGAAACTTTCACATTTATCGTATTGAAATAAAATCAGCAAGGATTTCTTCTCCGAGAAAAAGAAAAAATATTTCTCCCATTCTAGGCCCTAATATAAATAAATATTATAATAAGTATAATTATGTGCAAGAGATAACAAATAGTCACGACTTACGTGAAATAGAATATTTCACACTTTTTTTTTACAGTACAAAAATTGCAAGACTATAATAAAGCGTACATGGTCAGCCATCAACACCTTATTAGCATATTCTAGTTTATTGAAAAAATAGTTTTGCCTTACAGCTGTACTTCAGTGGAAGCAAAACTTCTTAAATTTGTACTTCTAAGAAATTAATTTTTATAAAATTTGCTACAATGTGGCTACTAGAATCTAGAGGGGTGCATTTCGGCCATCTATTCCTATTAGCCTACTATTAGACCTAGACTAATCAACTCCAACATTAACTATCCTTCTGATTGTACTACAGTGGTATTACTACTTGCTCAGTGGCTACTAAGAAGTTAATTGATTAAATGATGCAAAAAAATGTATTGTCTAGAATTTTGCTACTCAGAATCCAGGGGGGTGCAAGTGCACCCCCTTGCACCCCCCTGCGGGCGCCCATGCAGCGACCATAGACCTATATTGGTCAAAATTACCCTATCAGAAGCCAGTGGCACGACACCCGAAGTCCATAGAAGGTGGAGTTACGCCAAAGCGAACTGGCGTACGAGGCAGCTGTCGATACTGCCCTTATGAACCTAGCGGTAGAGGAGAGAGACATCGATAACATTTACGGCGAAATAACAGCAGCTATGTTGGGTGCGGCCAAGAGGTTTATCCCAAGAACCTATCCAGGTTGCAGGCAGAAGCGCATCTGGTCTCAGAAATTGAATAAGCTGGTCCTGAGACGAAAGCGAGCCCGGAGGCTTGCTGAACGTAAAGGTACTCCCGAAATCCGGCGGGAGTACAATCGGCTCTGCAGAGGCACGAGCAACATGGCCCGAAGTGTCCG
This sequence comes from Biomphalaria straminea, assembly GCA_021533235.1. Lineage (NCBI taxonomy): Eukaryota > Metazoa > Mollusca > Gastropoda > Planorbidae > Biomphalaria > Biomphalaria straminea. The sequence goes on along the minus strand of JADKLZ010019686.1, from coordinate 5,446,366 downwards.
GTAGGAACAGTGGAATGCTGCCTGTGCCGGGGTGGACCTTCGAGATACCTCGAAAGCCTGGTGTCTTCTTCGTAACCTAGAGGCCAAAGACACGGCGCGAACGGCTGTCCCCAGAGGGCCGGTCTCTACGGTATCCAAAATGGCCGGCTTGATAAATCGACACTTCGCTAAAATTAGCAAGTCCGAAAAGAAGTCAGCCATGTCCAAAGCCCTCAATAAAGAACGCAAAAGGTTCGAGAGGGAGCCGGATGAGCCTGAAAGCCAAGCAACGTGCAATGCGCCCTTCTGTCTTGCTGAGCTGGACAGAGCGATTGCCAAGTGTAAAAACCGAAAAGCTCCGGGGCCAGACAAGGTTACCACTGAGATGGTAACACACCTCGGGGGCATAGCGAGAGATAAACTCCTGGAGTTTATGAATCGAACCTGGGTGGAGTCCAGACTGCCCGGGGCCTGGAAGAGTGCTGTTCCAGTCCTTAAGAAAGGCAAAGACGCAACTAACGTAGAGTCCTACAGGCCCATTTCACTGACCTCTATACTCGGTAAAGTTGCTGAACATAAGGTCAACGAGCGGCTAGTTTGGTCCCTTGAGAGTGCCGATATCCTGGCGCCAGAACAGGCCGGCTTTAGGGCAGGCTTGAGCCCGACCGACCAGGTCACGATATTCGCAAAGGAGGTGGCCAATGGGTTCCAGAGGTCCGAGAGCACATACGCGGTGTTCATTGACCTAAAACAGGCATTCGATCGTGTGTGAAAGCAAGGCCTCTATCTAAAGCTTACAGCTATGGGTGTACGTGGAAGAATATACAATTGGATACAATCCTTTTTGTCCGGGAGGAGCGGGCCAAAACAACAACTTAATGGCCTGCCGCAGGGCTCTGCCCTGTCATGTACACTTTTCATAGCCTATCTGAACGATTTGCCCAGTCACTAAGATCGAAGAAACTGCTATATGCTGATGCCATCGTCCTCTGGTCAACCGGGAAGAAAGCCGACCAAATTCAGGCGGCCCTTCAAGCAGAACTCCAAACCATCTCCTCGTACTGCGACAAATGGCAGATTCAGCTAAACGTTGCCAAAACGACCTGGTCCCTGTTCAGCCTAGGGATTGACATTCTTAAGGCTCCATTCGAGCTTCAATTCGATGGATTGCGACGACTCCAACGTGAAAATACGCCAAAATATATAGGGGTAACCCTAGATAGAAAGCTGACAATGCTCCAGCACGTCCAGGAAGTTGAAAGAAAAGCCTCGGAGAAGTTAGCGTTACTCAGAAAGCTGGCCAGCACAAAGTGGGGTGCCAAAGCTGACATGCTACGCACATTGTACTTAGGGGCAGTCAGATCGCAAATTGAGTACGCTAGTAAAATTGCCCTCGAATCACTCGACTGAGTGCAAGCACAGGCCCTAAGGTTCATTTGCGGCACCTTTCGGACAAGCCCAACAAACGCTGCTGAAATCTTTACAAACGTGGCCCCTTTACATCTAAGGAGAGAGAGGGCGGTACTCAAGCCTACGGGCGCTATAAAAGGGGCGATCCAAGGTTCCCAACTACTAAATTAGTGCAACAGTGGAGAGAGAGAAAAACCGCATTAAAATGCGATCGTTTCTCCATATCCAAACAATTTGGCAAAAACTGCTGGGCTCTCCACTGACCGAATTCCAATAAGGAGAATAAGTACTTGCCCTCCGTGGAGGAGATTTGCGGCCCCACACATCAACCTGACCCTATTAGGGCAAGAGGGAGCCACAAAGAGGCTATTAACACCCGCGATACTAAAAGATTTGGCATCCCAAACAATAAAATCCTACCCATCAGATGCCATCTTTTGCTATACCGATGGGTCGGTATTGAGGGACCCCGATAGATCTGGGTATGGGGCCCAAATAGGTTACTCAGACCGAACTGAACCAGATCTGCTCTCTGGCCCATGCAGTCTCGCTGCATGTTCCATGGACGCAGAATTAATAGGGATAACTAAGGCGCTCGAGGCTATTAGAGCCCAAATGTCCCAACATGAAACTAGCGCCACTACTGCGGTGTTAGTCACCGACTCCCGCTCCAGTCTCCAAGCTTTGGGTGGCGGCGGGGGAGGGTCGCCCGTAATAGAAAAGGCAGTCGGCGCCGCAGATAGCATCCGCCGAGATATTGGAGCTGTCGTTTTTATGCAGTGGGCGCCCTCTTATTGCGGCGTTAGGGGCAATGAAACGGCGGACGCCCTAGCAAGGGAGGGCGCACCAAGCACGTTTCTACAGGCTAAGGCAGAAATCCGAACACTCATTCACGAGAAGTGGCTAAAAACCTGGAAGGAATCCGATAGAGAGCGCAGTGTCTAGCAGCACATGCGTCACCCAGATCGCGACGATCCATGGTGGCTGCTAAAGAGGTCTGAGCAAACAATTATTGCGCAGTGCAGGACGGAACACTGCCCTGTTGGCTGTTGGGGCATATTTTGCCCGGTTTCGTCCTAACTTTGACTCCCGATGCCGTCACTGCGGAGAGAGCGTCAAAACAGTGTCGCATATTTTGTATGAGTGTCCCCAGCTCCGAGAGTTAAGGGGGGAAGTGTCTCGACAGTCACTTAACTTGTATGGTAGCCATGAGGCACTAAGCCGGACGGCCCAGTTTCTTGCCAGAGCGCTATGGGAGGATTGAGTCCTTCCTGCTCTGATTTTTCAATAGGAGTTCATTCAGGGTAAAGTGAGCTTTTAGTTTTCTAATGACTTCGGTTGAGATTGCCGTTGTCAATAAGTCAGCTTCTATCCAATTTGAGAAGTAGACGAATGTGATCAAGTATTTTCTCCCTTGAATCTCCGTTAAGTCGGTTCCAGCCTTTTCCCAAGGACCCTTTCCTTCGTAATATGGCCTTAACGTTTCTCGTTGGTTGCTTGGCTTATTCTCTTGGCAGGCAGTGCATGAGTAGGACATCTGTTTGATCTCTGCAGCCATTCCGGGTCAGAAAATCAGATCCCTCGCCCGCCTCATCATGCTGTCGTACGCTAGGTGGGAGGCATATAACTTCTCCTTCATCTCTGAACGCATTCTTTTGGATATTAGAAGTCTTTCCCCCTTTACGATGATCCCATTACTTATACTCAGGGTCTCAGCAAAGTCATAATAGGGTCTCAGAGCCGCAGGAGCGGCGGCTTTCTTAACAGGCCTACCGTCTTTAATAGTCTTTTGGAGAGCTTGTGGGGTTTCGACAGCATCCGTTTCTCTTCTAATTCTTTCTAGCAGTGGTTCGAGAATATCGACGATTTGTTGGATGTTGAGGCTCAATATTTCTTCAGTGAATGGCTTAGTGTTGCAGGCACGGGACAAGGTGTCGGCTATGTACATTTCGTTTCCGCGAACCCACTTGAATGTGAAATCATATCTATTGCTTCTCATGATAAGGTAACCGTCTGAAGGCTTGGTTTAGAATCTTTTTGTAAAATGGTAGCCAGGGGTTTGTGGTCATTTAGTCTGCCAAAACGTGTATTGATTGAACTTCTCAAGTCCGAAAACTACTGCCAGTAGTCCTTTCTCAATTTGGGCCCATCTCTTTTCCGTTGGTGTTAAGGCACGTGAGGCATACTACAATGGTTTCCCCATCCTGCATCAACACGGCACCAAGCCCATCTTGGATGCTGTCGACCTGAATTTCAGGGAATTTGGCTGCGCTATAAAAGCCCAGCACCGGGGTTGTTGTTATCATTTCCTTTAATTTCCAAAAGGCGACTTCTCATTCCTCGTTCCAAACAAAATCTGTTTCTTTCTTGGTGAGGTCCCGCAAGCGGTGTGATATGGCAGACAGGTTGCTAAGGAACTTTGATAGGTACTGCACCATACCACAGAATCGCCGGACTTGCTGCGCGTTCATAGGGCGATCCATGTCCACTATGGACTGCACCTAATTGGGGTCTGGTTTAATGCCTTGTACGCTGATGACGTGTCCCATGAATTCGACCTCCTCTTTTTGTTCCAAGGGTCTGACAAGGCGTGGTAGCACGACCATGTCCAGACTTAGAATTGCCACACCTACAGCACGCACTCTTTTGTGCTGAAGAGAGAGGAGCCTCCACTTTGTGAGTATTGTGACTCTCGCCTCACCGTGGAACATATCCTCATTGACTGCTCCAGGTACCAGGATGTCAGGGAGAATTATTTTAGAGCCACTGACATACAAACACTGTTCGATAGTGTCGACCCTGGGAAGGTACTGGGCTTTATCCGGGAGGTGAGGTTGTCTGCGAGGATCTGATTTGTGAGTTTGTGTACATGTACTATTTACATTAGATTTTTATCAAATTATTACATTTTTACCTTTACTATTTTAACTGTGAATAGACCTTGATTTTAATGATTTAATTGTATATAATTTGGCTCTTGTTGCGTAGAGGGAGAGTGGTCCTTAAGAGACTGCGGGCACGACATGGCCTAAACTGTGCCGATATGCCTAAAATCAAAAATCAAATCGAATCGATAAGACGACCGCTATACATAAAGAAGTCAACAATAAATAGATCCACATCAATAGCCTATATATATTTTCCTATGTCTTTGAGTATGAAACTGTTGATATGGTGCGCATAGGTGCATGCGTACAAAGGCAAAATATTGGGATTAATAAAGTTTTGTACTTTTCAAAACTAAAGATCATAGTTATATATAGACTGAAATTTACGTCCTAGAATTTATAGCTCAATTGCCGCCATATCTATATCACATAGATGTAGTACATAAAACATATTTGACTCTTCCCAAATGAAAATAACATCCTACGACCAGTCTATATTTATGTATGTCTATGGGCAGGCTTCAATATTATCAGAAAGAAAATCATTCTATCAAAGGCAAATGATTGAGAATGGAGAAATAAGGTTGACAGATCTTGTGTGGTGCCCCAGCAGACCAAAACATGGGCGTAGCCAGGATTTTTTTCGGGGGGGGGGTAGCGGGATTTTTTTTCTCCCCAGCCCCCAGCCCCGCTGAAAAAATTATGTATGTGTGTGTGTGTGTGAACATAATTAATCTTTTTTTCATTCTGACCCTTCATTCTTTCGGAAGACGTTTATTGTGCCCTACAATATGTTCTTCCTGGAGTAAGTGGAAAAATTGTACGCCCCCCGCCATTGCTAGCAAGGGGGAGTTAGGAAGCGAAGCCCCGCCACCAGGCGGTCACCAAGGTCTATTTCCGTTATTGAAAGCCAACAAAATGCATATTCTAATGTATCTGCAGTGCATTATCCTGGTATTAAAAAGTTGTATTTCAAAAGCCTAATGTGCTATTCTCACTGACTTAGACCCTCCCGAACCGTTCGGTGCATTTCGCGGCAAGCTGTTTCCACAAAAATCTGTGACTGCCAATGTCATAAGCCTCTTCCCACCTGCTATAAAGGCGCCAAGTTGTACTAGGATGTTATCGCAACTCTTATTATGCGTAATTCATTTTGTCGGAGAACATGTCCCGCAAAAAATCATGCGACGCTCTTTCAAAACCTTACTAAGGGGACGACTCCAAGTTCGGCATAGGATTTCCTTAGTTGAAACCCTATTTCTATAACTGACTTCTAAATTTTGTCTTAGCCATCTTTGTTGAGTGTTTTTCAATTTCGGCAGATTAGTCACTGCACTTCATTAATGGAACCCAGCCACTGGTAGAAATATATAACCTCTCTTGACTACGCTCTTGGAATTAGGTGACAGTATATATAGTGTGCATGAGATTTTAAATCGAAAAGGGAAGTTTTATCGTTAAAATCATTTGTTGGGGGGTTCTAAACTAAAAAACTCTGGTGACTGTAATTTGCCTAAGAATAATATTAAAGAATGAGGCTTTCAACCTCAAAACTTTCTGTATGGGGGATTTTAAACTCAAAACCATGTGGAGGGGGTTTTAAACTTAAAAAAAACAACTCTGGAGGTGGGGAATTTTTACTCAAAACCCCCTTGGCTTGGCTACGCTCATAGAATTTTTAGTGTGTAATTTGCTTGTTTTTTATACGAATTTTCAGCATTAAAACACTATGAAAAGGAGGGGGGTATACTCAAAACCCCCTTTGACTACTCTCATAGCATTTCAAGTGTGTAATTTCCTTTTTTTATATATTGAAGAGGTATTTTTTTGCTTCAAATCCCAATGAAGTGGGGGGTTTAAACTCAAAACCCCTTGGGCTACGCTCATAGAAGTTTGAGTAATTTGCTTTCTTTTATATTGAAGAGGTATTTTTTGCTTCAAACCCCGATTAAGGGGATTGTTACGGTCGTAGCGCACCATGGTGCGAATGAAAAAGGTGCGAATTTGTGTAATGAAAGGAAGAGAGGTTAAAAAAGAGGAAGTAGACAGAAACTGACAAGATACGAGAGGAAAATGGTTTTGTTTTGAGAACACGATTTCTTATTAAAGTATTTATAGATAAAACCCTGAGTGTGTTGTCATTTCGAAGAGTCTTGTGTCGTAAAAGGGATTTAACTCACTTTCTGAATCAACTGAAAGAATGGACACTAGAAGCAATGCACAGAATCTTCTTCATGCAGTGGAAAATTATGAAATTATCTGAAATTCTGGTCAAAGCTCAGAATGAAGGTTATATATTAATTAAGTACATTATCTCATGTCATGATGTCAAATGTCAAAATGCAAGAGGCCCACAAAGAGGTCAATGCTACGCCCCTGGTTTTGGTGAAATTCTCTGCAAGTGCAAAGACAGGACAATAGTATTAAACTCATTTTGAACTATAAAGTTACCAGAAAGAAGACATTAACAGATATGATATTGTAATAATTTAAGGGACAAGGCAAACTCAACGAGACATATATTCACAAGACACAGTTACACAAGACATCTTCTGTTTACTACAGTGTCTTCATTTTCCACTCTCTAGCCTTGGGCGGAAATCGTTACTCTCTTCTGTCAACATCCTGTTATAGTCCGTTCACTAGAGGTGCGCTAACCAGACTTGCGATGCGCAAGGCGAGGTTATAACATTGCCCCCGTCTTAACACTTTTCGTCCCGAAAAGAAAAACACTGCAGCTGAAGTTTGACAGTTCAGGTGGAGGTCGATCAGTGGGAGCCACAGGCGGTAGGGTGCCTGTTGCCCACGAAGCCATCTGCACAGTTTTCCGCAGCCGTCGCTTTCTCCAGTTGATCAGGCTGTTGTTGGGGCTATGGCGTGGCCGTTTGACACTCAACGAGATAGTGTCAAGCACTGTTTTCTTCAGCACAGCCGTTGATCGTACACGCCTTTTCAGTAGACCCTGCCGACAGACGTCTCTCGTGGGGACTGCAGGTTCAACTTCAGTCACGTTGCAAACCATGTCCAATGTGCCGCAGTCATCCTGAGCCAACAGTCTCACGTCCAGGAGATGGGTCTCTTCAAGTTCAAGTGGAAGATGTCTTCCTCTTGACAGCTCAGATTTAGAGTGGTTTAACTGACATTCATTTAGGCCAATGTCAATGATGATGGCAGAAGCACACATGCCTTGTTGATGGATTTCTTGGCATCCACATTCCCAGTGTGATGCGCCGCACGTACAGTTCATGCTCAAGTTCTGGATGTAGTTGTCGAGCCTCACATTTCCTTCATGAGCACCGGCAGATAGGCAGAGGTCTTTAAGGTCTACAGCAATAGGTTTACACGCAGACCCAACGTTGTCTCGATCTGTCCGGCTGATTGAGGTACTGGTAACAGGTGCAACAGGAACAAACGCTTCGGGCACATAACATACTTCAGTTTCTTCATTTCTCTCTTTCCGTTCGAGATCGTCGCAGAAATCGTTGTCACGTTCCTCCTCTTTAAAGTCACAACCACAAGACTTGCCCACAACACAGACACAGACGGCGCTCCAATCCCCAGCGTCTCCGTCACCACTGTTTGTGCCGCCACAGTCCTAACCATGCAACTTCTTCACCAACGAGTCCACAGGCAACGGCTCCTTCACCAACAAGTCTATTTCTTCTTTCGCTTGAGACACCATTTTATCTACCTTGTGCCCCATACTGTTCATTTGTTCAAACATTGCAACAATACCTTCATTCATCTTGCCAATGAGCTCATAAATCTCCGGTTTAATTTCAAAAACGTAAGCATCCGGATCTTCGTCTTCATCTACCAAGGCTTGCCGGATACGAGCTGTAAGCACCTCCTTGGTACCACCAAGCTTCTCATATCGGTCACGGAGTTCCTGCCTCAGTTCTTTAACTGAGAACTGGTCTAATAGTTTCAACGATGCCATTGTGATCAAATCCTACCTTCTCTCGTTGAGTTGCCTATAAATCCTCACTTCTGACACCATTGTTATAATTTAAGGGACAAGGCAAACTCAACGAGACATATATCTTTATTCACAAGACACAGTTACACAAGACATCTTCTGTTTACTACAGTGTCTTCATTTTCCACTCTCTAGCCTTGGGCGGAAATCGTTACTCTCTTCTGTCAACATCCTGTTATAGTCCGTTCACTAGAGGTGCGCTAACCAGACTTGCGATGCGCAAGGCGAGGTTATAACAATTAACAATATGTTATTTTGATAATTTGGTTTTTGGCACAATTTAAGCGATTTCGTGCCCATAAATCCCTCAAGGGTTATACTCCATATCTCATGAGCTAGATTATTTATAGTTAAGTCATTAAAAACAAGATATATTCCCAGTTAATATAGTAAAAATAGTAAAAATGGATTAATTTAATAAATATCTGTTATAAATATTATATGTGAGCTGGCGCTCCTAGATCTATTTTTGTATATTTTTATATTTAATTGTTTAATATCAGGTGGCCGAGCCTTGCTCGGTTAAATAAATGCCCTGCCCAGCCTGACTGTCGGACAATAAGAAGTTCATACCGGCTTTTGCCATCCATCCATCCCAGTGGTGCTACAGCCCGTGGTCTGCTTTTAGTTTTACACATCCC
>JADKLZ010019686.1:5407650-5427469 GCA_021533235.1 Biomphalaria straminea | reverse complement strand
AATCTTCAATAAGATGGTGCGCAAATGTTTAATTAGGTCCATTGATATTTTAAAACTCGTTCTTGTTTGCATTGTAGTAAGGTAAGCATAGTGACGTAAGCAGCGTTTTTCCCGTTCACGTCATGGAAAACTTTCATTCATAAATTTTCCATTTCATTCATAAAGTATTCTGACCAAAATTAAATTGAGACATTTTCATTTCGAAATAACGGTCGAACTCGAGTTTTCCCGATGTGGCCAATGAGTTCAGAATTTTTTTCTCACTAATACGCACATACCTTGAAATTTTAAAGAAAATCGTTAGAGCCGTTTTCGAAATAAAATTTATAAATAAATAAATAAATATATATATATATATATATATACAAGAATTGCTCGCTTAAGAGTATAGGATACATCGGTACATTTAATTTCATTACTTTCCTTCCATAGTTCTATAATAAATCAATCTTCAATAAGATGGTGCGCAAATGTTTAATTAGGTCTATTGACTCGTTCTTGTTTGCATTGTACTCTGGTAAGCCTAGTGACGTAAGCAGCGTTTTTCCCGTTTACGTCATGGAAAACTTTCATTCATAAATTGGAAAACTTTCATTCATAAATTCTCCATGTCATTCATAAAACCTTCAAACCAAAATAAATTTTCGATAATGAGACATTTTTCAAACCGATATAACGGTCAAACTCGAGTTTTCCCGATGTGGCCAATGAGTTGAGAATTTTTTTCTCACTAACATTTAGATACGTTGAAATTTTAAAGAAAATCGTTAGAGCCGTTTTCGAAATAGAAGATATACATATATATATATATATACAAGAATTGCTCGCTTAAGAGTATAGGATATAGGATATATATATACAAGAATTGCTCGCTTAAGAGTATAGGATATATAGACTAGTGCTGATCGGTATGCAGCTCTTTAATTTTAAAGTTAGTTTGTATGGGTAATTACCTGGCTCTATAAATAGACTGAGTGTTGCCAGTTCTTTCCTTTTCCTGTGTGGAAGTCTATTCTGTGGGTAGCTGGTCTGTGTGACCATTATTAGATAGTTGTTTACATACATCTTCGGCAAGATGATTCTGTTTTGAGCAATTTTTAATATAAGAAGGAAAATAAACGGGAAGTATTGAAAGAAGAATAAGCGGTAAAGCGCTTGGCTTCTGAACCGGGTGTCCCGGGTTCGAACCCTGGTGAAGACTGGGATCTATGTCGGGGTGTTTCGTTACGAAGTGGGTCTTTCAACATCAAGTCAAAAGTCTTATGTCAGAGAAATTACGATGCGCAGGTTTAAAAAAAAGGCTCCGGAGCAGGACGTTGAATTTCATTGTAACAAATACACCAATTCGCAGGCTTTAAAGTATGTTAGGGGAATCGTTAAAACTAGTCGACCGGCGGCGTAGCATGTTAATTAAGATCTATGTTCCACAGACATCAATAAGTAAACAACAACCATTGGCGTCATGGCGAAGAAAGAACCTTTATTATATTGAACGCGTGCACATTTGCGCACCATATCAACATCCCCTTTTCTTTAAAAAAAATATAAAAAAAAACCATTTCGGGGAATATCATAAAAAAATAAAACAAAACCACAACAACATAAACAACAAAATATCATATACATATAAACGCTTCAATAATTATGAAACATATCACATCTAAAAATCAACATTCAATAGTTCATTAAGACACATAGTCATTGAATCTTGTCGGTTTCTTCAACTGATCCCTTGGTCGCAGGGAATGACTAGTTGATGAGTGGCGAATGTGTTCATTCTGAGTTCTATTGTCCTGTAAATTGTCATCAGTATCGGGGAATATATCTTGTTGTTCTGTTTCTCTGTTCGGGTTGATATGCACTCTGTTTCTTTGGTACACTGCACCATTGTCACCTCGAATAATGTATGCTCTCTGGTTGACTTGAGACTGGATTCTTCCACGTCTCCACGTAGGGTCATTCGGAGATTGGAAGTAGACCAGCTGTCCAGATCTCAGCTGACTTAAATTTCTTGACCTCTTATCATAAGATGTTTTTACACTCATCTGACGTTTTTCTTTCCGTCTCATAATGTTCTCTTGACATGTAGAAATCTTAATGTTACTCCTTTTGCTTGGTATCAGTGTTCGAGTCATCCGACCAAAAAACATCTGAGCTGGGCTTAGATTTGTGTCTTTCCTTGGAGTATTTCTAAATTCCAGAAGAGCTTCATAAGCATCTGACCTTGATTCTCTGCATTTCTTCATTATGTTCTTCAAAATTTTAACTGCTGACTCAGCCTTCCCCTATTCGACCGCAGTGGGCCCCGCACTTGCATAGGACCCGTGCTAATTCACGATGCATAAATTATTAAATTAAACCATTGTATAACTTAAAACAGATTTCCCGCGCCCTCCTGCCGATTAGCTCATGGAAATATCCCGAAATTGCAAAATATACGAAAAAGTCCTTAAAATATACGGAAATATTTAAAAAAAAAAAGTCATTTTGGGGTGTCGTTCAATATGGAAAAAGCCAATCCTAAGCGCGATAAATAATAACGGCATTATGCATTAGTCGTAATTGTGTAATCTGGTGAACGAAGCTTCTCGCGCCTCAAACTAATGAAGAATTACTTGGGGTCAACAATTCTCAAAGATAGATTGAAACATTTGGTAATTCTTGGTATTGAGCGTGACATATGTAGGAAACAGAATTATTATGATATAGGCCTACTGTGTATGACTTTGCTACACGCAAGGCTCTTAAAGTAGCCTAATTCTGTAGGCCTACGTAGCAAAGAATGAATAAAATGCAAGGACGAATTTATTTTCTAATACAAACTCTTAAATTTTACTTATCATCCGCTTCCCTACCAAAACTTGCCCCCCCCTCCCGAAATCTGTTTCGCATAGGGCCCCACAATGGTTTAGTCCGGTCGTGCTATTTAGTGTTGGGTGAATATACATAGCAGATTACTTGTTTTCTTTCTATGACTTCTTGGTCACAATGGTTAAGTCCGGCTCTGTTATTTAGTGTTTGCAAAATGTTTGTTTGTTAAATGTTTTACATGTTTCGGATGTTCTTTTAGAGTTGAAGATAGTTTACTTCCTAGTTCAAACCTCCAGCAGGACGAAGGGGGGTGGGAGCGGGCAGGGTTTGAACCCGGGACCATCGATAAATCCAAACAGTCCAGTGCGCAAACCGCACGATAGGCAGCTATTCGTAATGACGGGTGAATACTAATTGTTCTCCCTCCCCCCTTTCATTTTTTTCTGAGCCGTGCTCTCTGTCGCCTCGTTAGTTACTACTCTTTTTACGCCAGGTAGATATAAAAAAAAAGAGTGCTCTTTCTTGGTCACAGCGTTCTAGCCCTGCTATTTTGTGACCGGTGAATACTACTTGTTCTCTCCCCCTCTTGTTTTTTCGTGGGGTAACTATATCCGTAGAAATAAAAGAGTCATCTTTCTTTTACTTCTTCTTCTCGTCTAAACTGTTTAGACATGAAGAGAATTATATATATATATATAATAGGCTTGTCTTCGAATCCGAAGATTAGTGAGGAATACAGTGTTTCCCGTGGCTGTGCAGCCCCAGCTGTGACCTACATATTTTGCCACATCCAGGACAAGCAAAACCATTGTCCGCAGGTGGTCGGTTTAGATTTTCTTTTCGTCGTCTGCGTTTGTCCTCGGCGGCATATTTTTTTTTGGTCTCAAATGTGTATCCCGCGGCCTTCAGCTGTCTCGTTCCGACGCCACATGCAGCCAGGTGCTCTCTTCTATGTTAGCCAAGGAAAGTTAACGCCTAAGCTGGTCTTTGAAGCGTTTCCGTGGGGTGCCTCTGTTACGTCGACCACCTTTTAGCTCACCAAAAAAAAAAGACTGCCTTTGGCATACGTTCGTCTCCCATAAGGGATACGTGCCTTGCCCAGCGTAGCTGTCGGACCATAAGAAGTCCCTCTATACTGTCCATACCGGCCTTCGCAAGGACATTGCTGTTTGTAGTGCGGTCCTGCCATCGTATGTCCATGATGGAGCGCAAGCATCTTTGGTAAAAGCGCTCAAGAAGTCTTAGCTGTTTCTATATAGTGTCAATGTCTCAGAGCCATATAGAAGGGTTGAGAGAACCACCGCCTGGTAGACATTTATTTTTGTAGGTAGGCGGAGCGATTTTTTCTTCCAAACTCTCGCCTGAAAGCGTCCAAAAGTTCTACTGGCCCTGGCCAAACGGTTATCAACTTCCCTTGAAAGTGAGGCGTCATTCGACACTATGCTACCTAGATATGTGAAGTGGTCTACCACGTTAAGGGGCTGTCCGTTTACTGTGATCCTTGGGGCTGAGTATGTTTCATTGGGTGACTTCTGGAACATGATTTCTGTTTTCCCAAGGTTTATAGATAGACCGAAAGAGGCTGCAGCGTAGGCAAATTCGTTTACCACGTTCTGGAGGTCATGTTCATTGTGAGCTAGCAGGGCGCAATCATCGGCATAGAGAAGCTCCGTTATGACCATCTCCTTTGTTTTTGTGTGGGATAGTAGGCGTCGGAGATTAAACATGTTGCCGTCAGAACGAAACCGGATGTAGATGCCTTCATGCAATTGCTGCCTCATTTGACCCAGCATTACGCCAAAGAATATAGCGAATAGAGTAGGGGCAAGTACACAGCCCTGCTTCACGCCATTTTCTATTGGGAAGTGATCAGAAAGAGCACCATTGTGTCTGATTTGGCCTCTTTGCCCGAGAATGGATAGGAGCGTAGGTGGGCATCCCAGCATAGCCAAAATCATCCATAAACCATCGCGACGGACCGTGTCGAAAGCCTTGGTGAGGTCCAAAAAGGCAGCGTACAGGTTTAGGTTCTGCTCTTTGCATTTTTCCTGTAACTGTCGCAGAACAAATATCATGTCAGATGTCCCTCTATCGGCTCTGAAACAACATTGGCTTTCAGATAAGACCTCGTCCACTAAAGACTGGTTTAGTCGGTCGAGCAACACTCGAGCTAAGATCTTTCCTGCTACCGACGACAGAAGTGTAATGCCTCGATAGTTGGAGCAGTTAGACTTGTCACCCTTTTTGTATAGGGATATGATTACGGAGTCTCTAAGTTCAGGTGGGACCACGCACTTCTCCCAGCATAGAGCGAACAAGTCTGGGAATATCGGACCATAATAAATATAAACCATGGACGGACGCATCCGGTATGCACTGCTAGCTATAGTTGAGTGTGTGCGCCGTTTGAAAAGCAGTTGTGGAAATTGACAAGAATTGTGTATTGTGGGGTGGAAGTGAACCCCCCCCCCCCATTATAGACTTCGTGTAATTAACATGTATTACTTTCTCCGCATTTCCGATTGAGGAAGAATTTTGAGTTCGCTATATGCATTTTTTTCCCAATAAAACAAAAAGTGATCCATTGTCAAGTGTAAGTTTAATCAATTACATCAGAATTACTGTTATAATGGACTGCAAATATTATTTACTAGCAGTATGCCACGTCTACGTCCGTTGATTTGTTCCCAGGCTTTTTATTGTTTATGATGGCCGGAACACCAATTTTATTTTATTTCAAATCGGTGGACGTTGTAACGATCAACCAAACTTCTTGTTTTTAGCCCGTGAATTAGTGAAACTCTTTCATTGCAATATGAAAGTCCCGCTTTCCCTCAAACTTTTGAGCCGCTTCATAATGCAACCTACGGGACATACACTCCCTCAGTTAGGGCCCGTTAATTTTAGTAACACTTTTACTGATCCGCCCCCTCCTGCCGCGAACAACAAAAAGTTGACAGTTCTTACATATGGTCGTTCCCATTTCTTCAATTCGGTTGGTACTTTCTTCTCTAAATAAAAAAAGAAAAATCAATTCGGTTTTATTAACTGTAATCGTTTATTTGGCCCCATATAAATGAGGCGAAATAAGAATAGAATGAATAGATTTAGAATCATCTTTTCAATGCTATTATAATTAGATACTGTTGTTTTTGACAGTTACAAAGTGAAAAAGATTAAGATTATTAATGCTATTTGAATTTTTAAAAATATTTAGAAATATTTAGACCACTTCTAAAAGGAAATGACAGTCATACCCAGTATTAAAAATAAGTACACTTAAGGAAATGGTTGATATGTACCTTGCGATTTTTTTGAGTTCGTGATCAATGAGTCAGTGGTATTTGGTAAATATATAGATCTAGTACATTCGAAAACACTTGAAAACAATTTCATCACCAATTTGATAAATCTAAATTAAAAATTATTTGGATTTTTCAAGGACAAAAAAAAAGGAAATTTTGTTATTGACATAGATCTATGTCCAAGAATCATTTTTTTCCCCACTGTAGCTTAGGTGTGACTATCAATATCACCTTTAGTTGTCACAAAAAAAGACAATCATAACTAATCCATTGGAAACATGTTTATTGCATAATTATACAGTCTTTATTATACAATATTTATAAATAGAAAACATCAGCATTCAAAACATTCTTGTCAGTTGTACACACTTACTATTGGAAAACAAATAATAATGCCAGTATTAATAGTAGAAAGTCTAAAAATATTTATTTTAGGCCTACAACTTGAAAAATTAAAAGTACTGGGCAGTAATAAAAAATGTAATAACCGGTACCTCATTTACTATAGGACAAAAGATAACACAATAACTACTTCATAAGCAATCAGTTTATGAATATCCTTCTTATGTTTAAAAAGAGGAAGGCAGTAACAATGTTTAAGGTTACATCATTTGCCTCAGGATAATCATCTCATTAAAAACAAACAATCACTTAACCAGCTCAATCAATAAAACAAAAGTCATTTGTATATTAAATAATATAAAGACTCATTGCATTAGCGAAAAAAAAAAAAAAACCCAACAACAACCAAATACAGAGCATGTTATTATCGTTGATCTAACTAAGTTCACTAATCAGTAGATATGCAGCCTGCCTTTTCATTGTGTAACAAAATTAAAAAACATCTACTTTCGGTGATACATAAAGTCATTTTACTAGATCAGCATAATGGAGTCTACAAATAGTAAAGTTGCTCACATTGGAATAAATCATTAAATAGATAGTTCATGTGAAAAAAAAAGTTGAATAATTCCTTTATTATTAACTTTTACTGAAGAAAACTACTAAGCTCACAATAAACAAAACAATACTAATAGCAATTAGTTACTTTAATCATAGGCTATTTAAAAAAAAGTTGTTTTTTTTTTTTCAGTTCAAACTACAAATGATAATTATTTGTATTTTTTAGATTCTAAATTATAAAATTGTTATCCAGTTTTAAGTAAGTGGAATTTCATATTTAAAAGAAGAGTCTATGAACATGGAAGATTGTATAGTTATATTTTGTTTCTATTTCATGTTTGTGTTCACTAAGGCTCAGGGGACTCGTTCAGCTTATACCACCACTTCAGTTGAGTGCTAATTCTTTCCCTTGTTTGAGATATCAAAAACAAAATAATTAATTACCAATAGTTAATTAAGCAATTGGTTAATTTTTTAATTTGATTATTCTCTTGTTAAGTAAAAGAAATAATTGTGTTGAATTTCAGTTTGATCCCAGATTGGGTGTTGGAAGAATGTGTACAAACTTTTGGCCAGACAGACAAACAGAGTAAGTTGATATAAGCTTTGTAAAAATCAAAAAGTATTTCATTAGCTCTCTTGATTCTACTTGCTAATCCAGCTTTAAAATTAAAAAGCACTACAGTAATTGCACTGGCAACATGACACCCTCATTAACCATAGGCCACAGAAAGAGATGACCTTTACATCATCTGCCCTATAGAACACAAGGTCTGAAATGGGAACTTTAGTACTGTTAGTTGCTCTGGTTCCCCAACAGTTAGCCCTCATGTCTGTTAAAAGCTAAGCATTATTCTGATAATTAGGTTTACAAGCATTATGTTGTCTCATTGTCACAACTAGATTAATATAGGATGGTCAAAAAAAATGTATACACACTTTGAACTGTCATAGTTTATTTCCCATTCTACAATGCTAAATGTCTGTAAGAAAGTAATGTTATGATTCTTTAACAAATTGCAGCAGTGGAAAGGAAGTAACTGCAACATGGCGGACGTACGAGCATACCTGGATCAAAATGTTTCAGGCCAGTGGATATGACGCAGGGGACCAATTGATTTTCCTCCAAACCTCACTCTGCTGGATTTCTTCTTACGGGGCACAGTTAAAGATGAAGTGTACAAACATAAACCACATAACCTGGACACACTGTGGAATGAGATTCAGGCGGTGTACGCAGAAATCTCAGTGGACACTTTGGAACGATGTACGGAATCAGTGTTGACTCATACTCAGCAATGTATTGATGCTAAAGGCCACCAGTTTGAACATTACTCACATTTATTTTTCCAATCGGACATTAAGCTTTCCAGGTCCAGAAATTAAGCATTGTAGAATGGGAAATAAATTGTCAATGACTGTTCAAAGTGTGCATACATTTTGTTGACACACCCTGTATATACAAGATGTTTGACCTTTGTATATCCTAAGTACCTATTATCAAAGCAGGAGTTGCCACTGTGTTAGGAGGATTCTACCTGAAAGTGACAACTTGTTAGACAATTGATTCTAGAGTGACCCAAGTTGACAATAACTAAGTACCAGGTGACCAAGTCTGGCTTAATTAATGATTTGTTAGAAAAGCATGCCAGAATATTGGAAGCAATTTTTGTGATGATGAAAATGAGCAAATAATAACCTACAAATCTGAAAATTTGATTTTTTAAGTTCAATTACTTCTAAATGTTACTGTACTTGGTAATTTGATTAGAAATTTTCCTAAATATCCTTTCAGTCTAGAAAAACCTTAGAGTTGTTTGCAGCTTCTATGTGAACTGTTGGTACTGTATTGGTTTTAAAAAAAAAGTCTTAACTGTTACACACAGACATTTAACATTTCTTATAATCCACATCAAATAAGCATGTCAATTTAATTAAAATGTTCAATTTACAAGGTCAAAATAAATTCTGTTTAGGGGACTAATTCAATTTAAATGTTTGTCAACAGCACAGGGACTTTTTAAATATATAAAAAAACAACAACATTGTAATAGCTCTTCCAAAATCTAACCAAATACAAACATTGTACTATTTTGTTATATTAAATAATGGCAAATTACATACATTTAAATTTAGTACAATTTTTTAAAACTTTAATTGCAGAGCCTACAATAAGATGGTGTGCAAATGTTTATTTACAACTATAGATTCATTAAAACTCTCTCATGTTTAAAATGTTTTAGTCTTATGCAGTAAGCAGAGAATTTTGTTTCAGGACAAATCATTCTTAGAAAAGATGCACTATGGTGTATAAGACATTTAGAGCCAAAATTATGCATGTAGATTATTGGATTTAGTTCGACAACTTAAAAAAAAAAAAAGAGGAAACATTTGAGACAGTCTATTAAATGAAATATGAGGCATCCTATACATATCTATGATTTAGTTGTGCACTGTAAAGCTCAGGCAACCAGTTCCATGCTCTAATGGCACCAAGGAAGAAGGTGTAGTTGTATGAATTTGTCCTAGCATATAGAAAAAGAAATGTGTTGTTATCTTTGTTTCTGAGTATTTTATTAAGTTTGTTTTATTTACTATATCTCTATATACAAGTCACTTCTTCCTGGGCTGACGCTGATCTAAAAAATGGGCGTTAACAATTTTCTTAGAAATTTAATAGTTGATGCTTATTGCTGATAAAAGAATACTAGCTCATTGGCCACTTGGGGAAAACTCTAGTTTTTTCAAAGTAGAAATAAATAAAATGTAAATTTTGCTATAGAGTAAATCTAGGTCTAGATCCTACATTGGTTTTGAAAGGACTATCACATTAGGGAAATTCCAAATGTAATGCATAGATTCAAGAGTTTAATAAATCAATGTATAGGAAAATTGTGCGCATTGTCTTTTAAGTCTAGATCTAAATGGTTATCATTGGAATATTAAAAGGTGTACTAGATCTATACATTTGCTTAACCAGGATTCTTTCTGGGGGGAGAAGGGGCTGGGATAAAAAAATGTTTTTAAATTTAAGATTCATTAATTTTTAAGAGTCACTCAATAAGTTGCATATACAAGGTATTGTCTTTTAATTAACAAAAGCATTTTTAATGTTTTAATTCTTGTATTTGTAAGTTATGGTACAGCATGTTGGATATTATATTTTAACTTTTTCTTTTGACCTTAACTGTCTCTAAATTTAGTGATTTTATAATGGTTTCACTTGAATCAAATTTGAATATTCATCACAGCTCTATTTTGCATCTGTTCTAGTTTCTTTTTTTTCCCTGAGACCACAAAAAAAAGGATGCATATTCTAATACTGATCTAAGTCTAAATAGCATTTTAGCTTTATGTTCATTTGAATTATAAAAAATTATTTTAACAAACTAATTGTTTCATTTAAAAAAAATAATTTTGTCAATACTGGGATTCCAAAGTAACTTTTATTTACCTGGGTATTTTGAGTTTTTAATCTGTAAAACTGTAGTTCTTTTTTTTTCTCATAATAGTTCTTTTGTTATTCTTAATAATTGGTATTTTTTCAAGGTGGAAAAAAATGCTCCTTTTTGATTCCAATTTCTTTGCTCATCTAACTCTTTTTGTAAATTTTCAGTATTTTGTGTTGTTCTTATTGTTCAATATATTATGCAATCATCTGTAATAATGTAGCTTTAGTTTCTGAACTTATCCTATGCTAAAACATAATTTTTTTTTTAGTAACCAATAGTGGTACATTTTTTTCAAAAGCTTTAGAAAACTCAAATAAAAGCACTAGTAGCAGCTCCAGACCGAAAACTTAATATGGCACACATTTCAAGCCACAATTTCTTTAAAAAAAAAAAAAGCTGGAAAGCCAGAGAATAAGCTAATGCTTGTTTGGTTTAGAATTTATATAACTCTTCCCCCTTCTCTCGAGCAAATTTGTTAAACATTTTAAAACTCAAAATTCAGTAAAAATTACAAATCTAACATATATCAACTAAGCAATTGTTTGTAAAAAAAAATCTTCTAGAAATTAATACTTTCATAAAATTAATAACCAAATTAGAAAGGAAAAAAAAAGAGGAAAAAATAAAAATGATAAAGCATAAATAACGCTGAGTGGATGAAGTGGCACCTGCTGAGTTATCATTGTAATTCAATATTGGAACCTAGAAATAAACTATTGTTAATTGAAGTTGAACTTAAATGTGAAGCCCCCTTGACCAAATGGGTTAAAGCCTTGGTGGAAAAAAGGGTGTCCTCCATGCTGATGCTGCTCTTCTGGGTCTAGTGGATCTTCCCCATTATCAAATCTTTGTCTTTTTTCTGTAAATAGAAAAGTCTTTAAAATAATAAAATACAATAAAAAGGTTTATAGTAGTTGAAAACATAAAACCCTCAACCTAAATATTACAGGTAATTAGAAAATAAAAGCTATTTGAGGCAGACACATAAAATCCTGTCAACAGCTATAAAAGAAATGTA
Organism: Biomphalaria straminea; assembly: GCA_021533235.1. Classification (NCBI taxonomy): domain Eukaryota; kingdom Metazoa; phylum Mollusca; class Gastropoda; family Planorbidae; genus Biomphalaria; species Biomphalaria straminea. The sequence goes on along the minus strand of JADKLZ010019686.1, from coordinate 5,415,980 downwards.
CATTCCCAGCTCCATTATGTAGGTCTTGAAAGATCTTTACTTATTTACTAATAGATAAATGATTGACTAGATGATTAAATGTAAATTGTTCTTATCTTCCAAGAGACAAGGTGGTCGAGTGGCCAAGGATTTGGCTTTGGTTCCTGGTGAAGACTGGCATTTGATTCATGCTTTTTAAATTGCCCCTGAGCCCAACCATCTCTAATGGGTACCTGACTTACATTAGGGATGTAAAGGCAGTTAGTCATTGTGCTGGCCACATTACAACCTCATTAACTGTTGCCTATGTGAATTTCTACAGGTGGGAAGACAAACCATGAAAACGCACTCTATACTATCTGAAACAAGATCTGGCAATCAGGAGAAAGGCCCAATTACACATCAAAACCCTTCCAAAGAAAGGCAATTTACAACTCTGTCAAAACTATTGCACCATCAGCCATCCCAGCAAAGTACTGTTAAAAATTATATTAAACCAGCTAAAACCGATAGCAGACAACATCATATCAGAAGAACAAGTGGGTTATTGACAAGCTCGCAGCACAACAGAAAAAATCCTAAACCTTTGTGAAAAATATCTTCAACACCAAAAGAATCTTTTCCATGTCTCAGTCGAGTATGGCATGGGGCACTCTGGGCGACAATGAAAAAGTACAACATTAATAAAATCATAATCAAAGTTATCCAGAACCTCTACAAGGATGCCACCAGTGTGGTGTAGTTCAACAATATTGGGGACTTGTTGAAAACCACAGTTGGAGTAAGCCTATATTCACCAACACTCTTCAATATCTTCCTTAAAAGGATAATGGAAGATGCTCTCGAGGGCTATGAAGATGCTGTTAGCATTGGAGGAAGAAGAATTACTAAATTGCGCTTCGCAGATGACATTGATGGCCTAGCAGGGACAGAAGAAGTAGCTGACCTGGTGATGCGCATTGACAAGACTTCTGCAACATATGGCAAAAAAAAAAATTATGATCAAGAGCCAACAGGGCTTTAAAAGAGGCATCAGTATTGGAGATGAAAAGCTGACTAGAGTTAACAGCTTCAAATACATTGGAGCTATTGTCTCAGATGAGGTAACAAAACCCAAACTATTGGCCGGAATAGCAGAGTCCACAGCAGCCCTTTCAAAACTTAAATTAATTTGGAAAGACAAGGGCTTAGCCCTCTGCACCAAAATCAGACTGAATCACTCCCTGGTCATTGACACATTTTTATATGTTTGCGAGACTTGGACATTGAATGCAGAGCTAGAGAGGAGGATTGTAGCAATGGAATTGAGATGCTACAGAAGGATCCTAGGCATCACATTCAAAGACTGCATCACAAACCAAGAGGTAAGTGACAGGATTACTGCAGCGATCGGATCCCATGATGACCTGCTAACTATTGTAAAAAAAGAAAGCTTAAAGTCTATGACCACATTACAAGATCTACAGGCTCGCAAAGACCTTCCTTCAGGGAACAGTACCAGGAAAAAGAAGAGGCAGACAGAGAAAGTGATGGGAGGACAACATAAAAGAATGAGGTAAAAGAGGTTTTAAACAAGGCAAAAAAGACAGGGAGGAATGGATAAAGGCAGTCGACAAGTCTTGCTTGGTGACCCAACGGTCCAACAGACTAAGGGATACGTAAGGTAAAGGCTAATAGAAACAGATAAGCTTTATGTCATCTGCACCAATAGATTCCAAGGTCTATAATGGAAACTTTTCTTATCTGCCAAATTAAAGTTAATTTTAGCTGTAAAGTTAATATGTGTTATTATCAAACAGATTTTATGTGATGTTGAAATATTTAATTAGAAATATTTTTTTGAAAGAAATATTATTTATCTAATAAATAATAACTTTGCAACCCTAACCTGACATCTAATACAATACCCTTAGAAGTAACCTTAAATATTTGATCTAAAAAAAACCCAGAAAAAAAAAACAACACTATGGTTAAAGCAAACTAAATAAAATATGTAATGGCTTACCAGGGTCTGTTAAAACTTCCTTTGCAGCTGCTAGATCTATGAATACTTTCTGGGCTCTTTCTTTTTCCTCGCCTTCATGTTTGTCTGGATGCCACTGTACTGCCAACTTTCTATAGGCTTTCAATATTTCTTTTTTACTAGCATTTCTAAAATTTTAAAGAAATCTATGTCTAATTACTGCAACAAATGACATTATTTTATTAAAATTCTGTAGATTATCAACACATTTTACAAATGGACTGCTATTGTACACATCAAGAAGCTTTTTTTGAATTAAAAATATTTCAGAAAATCACAAGACGTTAAAATGTGATTACTAGTATTTACACACTGGCTACTTCGATTGTTTCCATGCTAAATATTGTTTATTTTGGCCAGAATCTTCCCTCCTTTTAATTTTTTTTTTATATTTATTTCCACTAAAACTGCCTGCATGTTGATGCGTCCCTCTAAGATACTTTTTAGCCAGTGAATTCTACTACATTACATTGAATTGGAACAGCCCACTCTTTCTCTCTCACGTTTTTCTTTCTCTCCTTCATTTCCCATGTCCCTCTTTGGACCCCCCCCCAATATTTATTTTGCACCTTGCCCATTGTAATGCTTGCCAACATGGACTTGAATTGGAACAGCCCGGATGGTAACGCGGCTCCCCCCAAATCAGCTGCTCAAACCCTATCTCTCTTTCCCTCTTTCCTTTCTTGGGCTTCTCAATACAATAATTCTCAGCTTATTGACCACTTGAGGAAAACTCAAGGTTGACCGTTATTTTGGTTTGAAAATGTTTCATTATTGAAAATCAATTTTGGCTAGAATGTTTTATGAATGAACATTTCATGTGACTCACTCAGCCTACTTCACTGGCTTACAGCAGTACACTAAAACATTTCTTTGCAAACATGAACAAGTTTCAATTAGGCCTAATTAAATATTTGCACACCATTTTATTCTAGACTGTTAACCTTTTCACCAAAGCAAAAGCCATCTACATGTCTCTTTGCAATTAAAGTTTAAACAATTTATAAAACACTTAAAACTAAATAGTATAATGATACATCTGCAAATTTAATTTTTTCTCCTACAGTTCTATAATAAATCAATCTACATAAATGTTTGTAAGAGTCTGTGCATTATTTAAGTACAAATTAAAAACAATGCATATTTGTATTCATGAATTGCATTGTAATAATTTAACTCTTTTCTCCGTAATTATTTTCGTTTTGATAGAAGTATTCATTTTGCTTATTTATACTTCACTAACCTGTTATGATAAAACTTCAATAACTTTTTTTTTGTTTGATATAAGAAAATGGTATATTTGGTATCGATGGTATCGAATTATAGGGAAATGCATGTGTAAAATACACAACACAAAATAAAGATTATAAATCCAAATAATCAATTTAGTTTAATGGGGTCAAATCAATGTTGGCATCGTTAATTAGGAAAGAAAGAGTTAATAGTGAAAACCCTTATTATGGTGTGTGTATGTGTGTGTTTCTACAGTGATGGTGAGAAGAGGTTAGCGAATGGTTCTGAATGATACAAGATAGGATGCATTGTAGTCAGCGGTCTGGGAGGACAGACGACTACTACATTGATTTCATTAGATTTCAAGTGGAATTAATTTATTAAAGTTCTATTTAGTTTTCTTCACAAAAGAATTTATAAAAGCTATTTCCTTTTTCAACTTCGCCATATGCTGAACTCCGTCATATGCCGGTCCCAAGCCCGGAAAAAGGAGGAGGGTTGGGCGTAGGGCTAGCTACCCTACCCTGTAGAAAAAACACTAGCTACAGAAACACCAAACAGCAAATCAACAGAAGTCACGGACCTGGGAGAGGATGGACCTCCAGCTGGAAGGTTTATGACGCATGCCAGTGAAAGCCACAGTCTTCTGGAAGCTGACAGGCCGAAGACCATCATCTCTACCAGGACCACCACCACCATCGGTACATGGAATGTCCGAACAATGTATGAGTCTGGGAAGACAGCGCAAGTGGCAGCTGAGATGAAAAGGTACAACCTCACCATCCTAGGAATCAGTGAGTCAAGATGGACTGGCTCCGGGCAGAAAAGACTGGCTTCAGGTGAGCTACTTTTATACTCAGGACATGAGCAGGAGGCTACACACACCCATGGAGTAGCCCTGATGCTGTCTAAGCAGGCTCAGAGAGCACTTATAGGATGGGAAGCGCATGGACCACGGATAATAACAGCCTCATTCCACACAGCGCAGGAAAGAATTAACTTAGACATTGTACAATGCTACGCCCCTACAAACGACAGTGAAGAGGAGGAGAAGGACAATTTTTACTATAGGCTGACTACCATCCTACAGGACAAACCAAAAAGGAACATCCTCATCATAATGGGCGATTTCAATGCTAAGGTTGGCAATAACAACAAAGGATATGAAGAGATCATGGGAAAACATGGATTAGGCGAGATGAATGAAAATGGAGAGAGATTTGCGGACATGTGTGCCACAAGCAACTTAGTGATTGGAGGAACTGTCTTCCCACACAAACGAATACACAAAGCAACATGGATATCACCAGACCTAGTAACAAAGAACCAAATAGACCATGTCTGTATTGTGAAGAAGTTCCGTCGATCTCTTCAAGATGTACGTGTAAGACGAGGAGCAGATGTTTCTTCAAATCATCATCTTCTGTGCGCTCGAGTGAAACTGAAGCTGAAAAAGACTTGGGCAAGTGGGCCCAGCCAACGCCAACACTACAATACTGTTGCGCTGAAAGACTGCATAAAACAGGAAGAGTTCAAAGTCACCTTATCTAACAAGTTCCAGCTCCTAGAAGAGCTGCTAGAAGAAGAGACAGTAGAACAGACGTGGCAGAAAGTTAAAGAAACAGTAACCTCCACATGCCTAGAAATCCTTGGTCCCAAGTCATACACCCACAAGGAGTGGATTTCATCAGAAACTCTTCAGAAGATCAAGGAAAGAAGAGAGAAGAAAGCAGATGTGAACAACAGTAAAACAAGGGCAGCAAAAGGAAAGGCACAAAAAGAATATGCTGAAATAGATAGGAATGTTAAGCGTAGCATCAGAACAGACAAGAGGATCTACATTGAAGCGCTTGCAAAAGAAGCAGAAGAAGCAGCCCATCAGAACAGCACCAAGGATCTGTACTCAATCATCAAAAAGCTATCTGGAAAATTTGCCATGTCAGAGAGACCAGTAAAGGACAAAAATGGTAACGCGATAACAGACGAAGAAGGACAAAAGAAGAGATGGATTGAACATTTCCACGAGCTGCTAAACAGACCTTCACCTGTAAACCCACCAGAAATACCCCCAGCCACAAGAGACTTACCTATCAAGGAAGAAATTCGCAGAGCAATCAAACAATCGAAGAATGGAAAATCTGCAGGACCTGACAGCATCCCAGTTGAAGCACTAAAGGAAGACATTGAAACAAGTGTGAAGTTACTCTACCCTCTCTTCTGCAAGATATGGGAAAATGAAGAAGTGCCACCAGAATGGAAGGAGGGGTACCTCATCAAACTCCCAAAGAAAGGCGATCTTAGTTCCTGCTCCAACTATCGAGGGATAACGCTACTGTCAGTTCCAGGGAAAGTGTTTAATCGCATCCTGTTAAACCGAATAAAAGATTCTGTAGACCCACATCTTCATGACCAACAAGCCGGCTTTCGAAAGGAGAGATCATGCACAGATCAGATTGCAACACTGCACATAATTTTGGAACAGTCTATAGAATGGAACTCCCCTCTCTACGTCAGTTTTATAGATTATGAAAAGGCATTTGACAGTGTGGACAGACAGACCCTCTGGAGACTGTTAAGACAGTATGGAGTGCCTGAAAAAATTACTAACATCATCAAGAAGTCATATGAAGGGATGACTTGCAGAGTAGTGCATGGCAGACAACTGACAGAGGCATTTGAAATCCAAACAGGAGTGAGACAAGGCTGTTTACTCTCTCCCTTCTTATTCCTACTAGCCATAGATTGGGTCATGAAGACAGCAACAGACCAGAAGCGAAACGGTATACAGTGGACACTGTGGAAACAGTTAGATGATCTCGACTTTGCAGATGACTTAGCTCTTCTTTCTCACACACAGCAGCAGATGCAGGAAAAGATAAATATTGTTGCAGACAATTCCGCTAGAATGGGTCTTACCATAAACAGAGGAAAGAGCAAGGTGTTCAAAATAAAGGCATCAAACACTTCACCCATTATAGTCCAAGGTGAGGCGCTGGAAGAGGTGGAAAGCTTCACCTATCTAGGCAGCATTATAGATCACCATGGCGAAACAGATGCAGATGTCAAAACCCGCATTGGTAAAGCTCGAGCAGCCTTCCATCAGCTGAAGAACACCTGGGGATCTAGGGAATTAAGCACCACCACCAAGATAAGGCTATTTAACACCATTGTTAAGCCGATACTACTTTATGGAGCAGAGACCTGGAGAACCACTGTCACCACCATCAAAAAAATCCAGGTATTCATCAACACCTGCCTGAGAAAGATTCTTATGATCTGCTGGCCAGACAAAATCTTGAATGAGGAACTGTGGCAAAGAACAAAACAGCAGCCCATTGAAATAGATATCCTTCAGAGACGCTGGAGATGGATAGGTCACACCCTGCGCAAGCCGGCATCCAACATAACAAGGCAAGCCCTAACCTGGAACCCCCAATGAAAGAGGAATAGAGGACGGCCCAGGAACACATGGCGCCGCAATCTGGAAACAGAAGCCAAGCAGATGGGCAAGACATGGGGACAGTTGGAGAGACTCGCCCAGAACCGAGATGCCTGGAGAAAGCTGGTTGGTGGCCTATGCCCCAGTAGGGACCACAGGCTGAGATGAGATGATGATGATTTCCTTTTTCATAAGATAAGATATGCCTACAGAGGTTTAGTTGTCTACCAGCAGTTTGGTGCTACAAGCCAACTACCATCCACAACATCCTTTTTATACCTCCATTCTTATGGCATTCACAGAGAACTATGAACCAATCTTTTGGGGGGGATGGTGGCGGAAGGGGTACCAGGAAGCAGGTTTCAATCCTGCCTTAAGCTGCTCTGCAAACATAACTCTGCTTGAGTTAATATTAAAAATCAAGCCCACTGAATTAGTTGCCAAGCAAATTCTGTCACTCAGCCACACATCACAGACACAGAATGATACAGAAAATATTACATAGCAGTATTTTTATTTCCAATATTTTTTCGTTTAAGTCACATATTGAAAAAATAAACATTAAAAGTAAAAACCCTACATTTTAAGAAAAGCTATTAATGTTATCATGCTTGATTGTTTTAAAATGTGCTAACTGGTGACTCGAATCCCTTCATCTTTTTGTAAATAACAATGCAATGAATAAAGGTTTCAATTAAGTATTAAGTTTGACACTTGTATAAATTTATTGTGACTTGGTAAACAGATGTCATTTATTAATTTGGTAAACTAATAGATGTCATTTATAAATCTGATATGGGTAGGTCGAGCATTCTTTTCATAGAAAACTATTCCCAGTTGAGATGGCTTAGAATATTAACCTAGTCCTATTATTTTGCTGGTGAATTATTACAATCTGTTCAATCTTCTAAGTCTACTGTCCCATACCTATATAAATAATGAAATGGTCATAACAAAGCTTCTCTATGCCTTACTTTTTCACACGGAACATGATCTCTAGGTCACGGTCAATGAATAGTCATATGCTCCTGCCTCTTTTGGTTTTACTATAAAACTTGGAAAAGCAGAAGTTGTGTTTCTGAAGTCACCCATTAAAATATACTCAGCCCCAAAGATCACAGTGAATGGAAACTCTATTAATGTCATAGTCCACTTCACATATCTTGGAAGCACAGTATTGAATGACGCATTCCTTTTAAGAGAGGTTGATAACTGTCTGGTCATTAGTGCTTTTGGACGCCTCCAAGAGAGAGTTTGGTGGCATAAATTGCTCCAACTGCCTACAAGATAAGTGTCTACCAAACAGTGGATCTGAAACATGGTTCCACTATACAGAAGTAACTAAGACTACTTGAGGGCTTTTACCAAAGATGTTTGAACTCCATCATGGACATATGGTGGCAAGACGGTGGGAAGCGTGGTCGAGAGGCCAAGTGCGGCTTGAGCTTGGCTTGCTTGGCTACCTAGAAGGAGGCTCGAGGTTCGACACCCGACTCGGGCAGAGTTGTGTTTACTGAGCGCCCAAAGGCAGCACGGTAAATCAGCTCCTAGATACCCCCTCCCCCCCACTGGTCCACAAATGAGATTGGACCAAAAGCGCTCTGAGCATGCTATAAGCATGAAAGTAGCGCTATATAAAAGCTATAATAATAATAA
>JADKLZ010019686.1:5370395-5396526 GCA_021533235.1 Biomphalaria straminea | reverse complement strand
AAAAAAAAAAGTCTAGACTGATTTCTAGATAAGGCAGTGCGCAAAATGTTCCTTAACATCCAGTCACTTTCACCTATTTCTTAGTCTGATGGACCATTGGGGCTCCATACAAGATTGCCAACCATCTTTCTCCATTTCTCTCTGCCTTTTGCTTTGGACAGAACCACTTTCAATGGCAGGGTTCAATGTAGTCTTCCCAGCGCTTTCTCTGTCTTTAAATGTATTACCTAGAATCCTTCTGTTGCATCTCAATTCCGTTGCTAGGATCCTCCTCTCTAGCTCTGCAATCAGCGCCCAAGACTCACAAGCGTACTAGAATTTTGCCAAGATCAGGGAGCATATCAGTCTGATTTTAGTGCAGAGAGCTATGCCTTTGTCTTTCCATATTGTTTCGAGTTTTGCAAGTGCTGCTATGCATTTCTGGCCAGTAGATCAGGTTTTGCTCCCTCATCTGAGATGATAACTCTGAGGCATTTAAAACTACTGACACTTGTCAGCTTTTCATACCCAATGCTGATGCCCCCTTTAAAGCTCTGTTGGCCATTGGTCATAATTTCAGCATTTATTTACATACCATATGCTGCATAAGTCTTGTCTATGATAAAAGGAATTGTCAAAAAGTAGTGGCTACCCTCCAAACAGATAATAGAAATAAGGTTTTAGACTTAGACTTTAAAGGATCACTGTTTCTTTGTTGTTTTTTTTAAATCTGTTGAACCTGGGCATGGTACCCTGCCTCATAGTGGTGCCCGGGTGGAAATGATCGTAGGAGGAAACGATTGGGCTGAAGGGTAGCAAAACAATACTCCTGTGGGGGTGCGAGAGCATCTGCACTGGGCGGAGTAGTAAAAATGCTCCCACAACCTTGTCACAATCCAGGCGCTGTTCCTCAAGGGGTTTTTACATAAATGGCATGTCCCGCACGGTTAGCCTGGTATAGAAAATGAAAATGGCAGGGGTATTAGTGTACGTGGCCTCTTGCCGCGAGTCTGACCCACCCGCCAGACAGAATAGTGTACACTGTTCTCATTCAGGCCAGCGAGAGAGAGCTCCTGTTCACTTTTGCTGGCCTAGAGTTCCAAGAGCCGAAGGCCCAACTCTACCTGACAGTTTAAAGAAGAAGAAATCTGTTGAAAAGAGGAATGTTAATGACTCAGAAAAGTCAAATAAACAAGGTTACAAAGACAGTTTGTGTGGAAACACAAACTCAAAATCCGCCCCTGAAGTTGTCCACCCAGGCAGGTAAAAAGGCAGGTTTCAATATTTTCATAAAGAATATCAGAATGAAATTCTATCAAAGACAAATGACAGAGAAGAATGGAGATTGTGTGATGCCCCAGCAGCCCAAAGGATAGATCTGAACCTGGCCTAACTGATGTCTTATAATGAATTGATCAATCTAATTGTTTTGTAAAGGGTCAATCTCTTATTCAAATCCTCAAGAAAAAAAACAACATTTCCATAAAAAAGAAATATTAAAAAATAGTTCAGTATGCCATTTCTCTAGCAGTGCACTGCAGTTCATGCAATAATATGAAAAACTACTTATTAATTGGTGTTTTAAATTATGCATACTAAATAGATTTTTTCTCTTTAAAAAAAGATAACTGTTTTTGTGAAAAATGTAGTAGTTAGTATGATAAAACTTACATAACTACAAATGTAATAAAAAAAATTTATGACAGGAAAATCTAAGACCTATCCCCCCTTCTAAAGAGCTTCCCATGTTTGTTACTATTAATAGTGAATAGTTGTAAAAGTGGTGTATTTTTTAATGAAAAAACTGCTTGCATAAGTGATTTAAAAAATTAGATTTTTTTGCTTTCTGACAAGAAAAAAGGAGCCATTGCATTAGAACTTTGAATGGTCAAAAATATGGTGTCAGATTTTCACTATCTTTTCTAGTTTATGAGGTCTAAATGGGACGGACAGACAGACTGACATACATTCCACACAAAACTAATAGCGTCTTTTCCCCTTTCATTTCCAGGAAATTTTTTTTTTAAATAAATAAATAAATTCTAAATAATTAAACTAAAAAGTCAAGACAAACCTGCTTCATAATCTTCATTGGCAATATGTGCTTCTGCTTTATCTACCATAGCATCTACATTCTCAGGGTCAAGCTGGAGAACTTCTCTACAAGATTTTAATGTTTCATTGACATCTCCAGTCTGGTGACAAATAATTGAATACACAGAAATGCAGTAGAGCATTAAAAACAATCATTGTTTGTGTTTTTAGATAATCTTAACTGACTCTTAAAATTCGTCTCAGCCATTTTTGTTGAGAGTCAGTTACACAGATTGGGTCTCAAACAAGGAAATCCTATGCCGAACTGGGAGTTGAACACTTAGTGAGATTGTGACAGAGCGTCGCATGAGGTTTGTGGGACATGTTCTACAACAAAATGAACTACGCATACCAAAAATTGCAATGACATGGAGGCCAATACGAGGAAAGCACAATCAGGGACATCCCCATATAACTTGGCGTCATACCTTCATGGAGGACCTCAGAACAGTGAACACCAGGTGGGGAGGAGGCTTCAGACATTGCCAGCAACAGATCTTTATGGAGACAGCTTGCTGCCCAATGTGCCGAACGGCACGGGGGGACCTAAGTCTAAGTCACCCTTTTGGTTATGTTGCTTAGGTAGCAATGCATGTTTTCTGATTTTTAGCATGAAGAGCAAGACAGTGAAATCATATTCAGGATACTCCAGGTATATAATCCAGGTATAAAATTTTTTTAGGCTACTTATGCAAACTAAAACAAAATAGAATAATATAACATAAAAAGCACACACTCTACATAAAAACAAAACAATAAAAAAAATATCCTTTGGTTTTCTAAGCTTAAATTAATGAAATAAAAAATACATTGCTGTAAACCTGTTCCCCCCAACTGACAATTTTTTCAATGTGTGAAAAAAGGGTGATATTTGTTTATGTGGGAGGGTGTAAAATGCTCTCTTTTGCTTATTGATGTGTTAAGGAATTTAAGTTATGATTATAGATTTCTTTATGTGTTAGTGAATCGGTATATGTTAATTTCCTTTGGAGTATTGTATAATTATTTCTTTTTATAGGGAGTATTGACTTATCATAATTGGATAGTGCTTCTGTAATCAGAGAATCTGTGAGTTATTTTCTTTATTTCCCACCCACGTCTTGAAACAATATTATCTTGAAACTTTTTACATGCTATTTTGAACCTTTCACTGACTTTTTTTTTTCAGCCTTTTTTTGTTTTAAACTCAAGGCCTGTCAAAAAAAAAACAAAAAAAAAAAAAAACAACAACTTCAGAAACAGGCTTCTGGGTATCATTTGATTAATTTAAAAAATATTATTTAAAAATTCATATAATTAATTAATAAAGTATTGGCTTTGTAACATTTATTTACATCAATAATTGATTTTAAAATTAACTGTACTTACTTGTGAATTACAATGACACAAATAGGATTTGGCTCGCAGAATGAAAGGAACCACATCCGCTTCTGTCTTCAGAATATTTTTTGCTTTGTTAATGCACTCCTCATACTTCTGGTTATTCTTTAACTCCTGGGCCTCTTCTAACTGTTTAACTAGCTTCTTGACCTTTTTGTAGTGATCATGGCATTCTTTGTGGTCTGGATCCAGCTTAAGGCATTCACGGATTTGACTGGATTAAAGAAAACTGAGAAAGATGAATGCTACCATAAGAAAAAAGGCTGTCTCATATTCTAATATTTATTTTTTTTATTGCAAATATATGAAATACCAGAGATGGAAACAGACTTAACAAAATTTGTACACCAGTGAATTACATGAAATGATTTATTCCACAAAGTAAATACATATACCTTAGTTGCATCAACAATGAAACAAAAATTGATACAAAGATACAATTATAGAAAATATTATTTGTTTCTTAGCTTGGTTAAGTTAGAGTTGAAATATCAGCTTTCTTCGTTCTAGGCTTAGCTCTGTCTTTCAATTTTGATTTAATGCTTTCAGCCAACGCATTTACATTTGTTTTACTAAGAACAATCTTTTGTACATTTAGATGGGGGACTTACTTAGATTTAGATCTTCCTACACCATTCAGAAAATTGGGCGGCAAGCTGTCTCCATAAAGATTTGTCACTGGCAATGTCAGAAGCCTCCTCCCACCTGGTGTCCACAACTCTGAGGTCCTCCATGAAAGTGTCATGCCAAGTTATATGAGGACATTCCTGTTTGCAATTTCCTTGCATTGGCCTCCACATCATTGCAAAAAACTCTTGATATGGGTAGTTCATTCTGTCTGAGGACATGTTCTGCAAACCTCATGCGACGCTCAGTCACAAACTCATTAGTTGGTTGAGTACCAGTTCAGCATAGGATTTGTTTGAGATCCGATCTCTGTAACTGACATCTAATCCATCTTAGTAGACTTTACAAAATGCTATTCATGGCAGGCATACCCATGTTTGCTATGAAGCTGCTCAGGTATGTGAAGCGCTGGCTTGCTAAGTTTGGCAGGGCACCCTTTGCCTTATATCCTACTTGCACAATTTCAGTTTTATCCATGTTTGCTGTCCAATTGGATCTGTCTTTATCTCTTCTTGTTCAGCAGAAACTCCTCAGAATTAAAAAATGACATTTTCTCTGCAAGCTGGCAAAGCATCTTCATTGTTTGGGAGTGTCCAACTGTACCAGTAGACAAGTCAGGAAAGGGAGTGGGGGTATATGGGGGTATCTGCAGCTTTTTAAAAACAATATAAAAAAAATCTCGAGTCTGAGTTCAAATTCAAGCCTCCACAAATAGAAGGCTGACTTGTTAGCCACTGAACTATCCAAGTACTTATAAAGTAGAAGGTCCATTTTTTTTTAAATTTTAGCTAATGACCTAATTCTATACAGAAGGCTCAAGCCCTACTGACTCTATAAAAAAAAATAAAAATTAATTACTTTTTGTTTTCATTGATTAATCTGTTATCTTTAACAATGAATAATTGTGTAGAGCTTCAACTTGATATGAGATTTGGAAGTGGGAGAAATAAGGTGTACAAACATACGGACAGAGGGAGTTTAATATAAGTAAAGTTCCCCTTTCAAACCTTGCAATCTATATGACAGATGATGTAAGGTCATCTGTTGCTTTGGCACACGGTTAACAAGGGTGTCATGTGACCAGCACAACCACCAATCGCCTTTCCCTTTCCCCGACTAATGTCAGCTGGGTGAACTCAGAGGTGCCCAAGGAATCTGAAAAAAAAAATCCAGTCTTCACCAGGATTCAAATCCGGGACCCCCGATTCAGAAGCGAAGCTCTTTACAGCTCAGCTACAGTTGATATAACCTTCGTACTAAACGTACTAGCTGTAGATTAACCAAGTTATTTAAAGTCTTTACCAGCAAAGTTTTCTATGAACATCTTTTTTTTTTATCTACTGTATCTTTCTTTTTTTTTTTTTAAGTAATCTCTAACCCTCTTTTTATTACAAAATACAGATACTGACATCACATAACAAAGGACAACTTTTTCTTTTCAAAATAATTAAGAAAGAAAGTCTCTTATTTATTAAGTTGTCTTTAGTCATTGTGAGTACAAGAAAATTAAATTACACAATTATATTTTAATGGCAACATATTCCAACAACTCCCTAAATTTAATGAAAGTGTGCTTGGGTTTTTAGTTTCTGTGTTTCTTAAAAGAAATCAATGGAATGGAACCCTAAATGAATTACTAAACAAGATTACAAAGAGAGTTTGTGTGATACACAAACTCAGAGGCGGCCCCCGTCGGAGTCGGATCCCTGTCAGATCCGCTTTGATCTCTCAACGGACGGACAGACAGACAGACAGACGGACAGACAGGCCACACAAAACTAATATACATCTTCCGTGCTTTGATCTCTCAACGTTAGCCTTGTAAAGCCGATGTTCAAGGCAATTGCCACACTTGTTTTATGAGTTGATTACTTTACGAGTAAATACTGGTATGTTACTCGTATGTTGGAACAAAAAAAAATGTGAAAACATGTGCAGTATATTAGATTATTAATTGTCTTAAAGTAGGTTTCATTTATATTGCATACTAATTAGGTTTTTTCTCTTTAAATACTGTTTGCATAAAATATTTTTAAAAATTAGATTTTGAGCTTTTAGAAAAAAAAAAAGTAGCCGTTGCATCAGAACTTTGAATGCTCTATATTATCGTGATGTCAGATTTTCATTTTCTCTTCTACTTTCTGAGCACTAAACGGGACGGACGGACAGACGGACAGACAGACAGACAGACAGACAGACAGACGGACAGACAGGCCACACAAAACTAATAGCGTCTTTTCCCCTTTCGGGGGCCGCTAATAACAAATTAAGCACAAGTATTATTTTGAACTTACGTCAAACTATCTACTTCCTCTCCCATCTTGTAATGCAATAAACTCATCTTAAAAAATGCCCTGGTATTATCAGGTGTTAATTTAGCAGTGGGACGAATGTCACTAATAGCTTTGAAGTACTCTCCTTGTGCAATGAAGGCATCTGCTCTCATTTCACGCAAATCTGTGTCCCAAGGGCAAAGCTAGTACAAAACAAGAATAAAAAGCTTAAAAAAGAGCATCCATAACATCAACAACTCAAATACTAATGAACCAAATAGTACTTTTACCTCAATAGGACGCTCTAATAATCGAATCACATCTTCATATGCATTGTGTTCAAAAAAGCCTTTTGCCATTTCTATATCATTCTGTAGTGGCTCAATCATTCCTGCTTTCTCAATGGCATCTTGATTGTTAGGCTCTCTTTGAACCTTGTGAATAAAAGGAAATTGGTTACTTTCAAACAAAGGTCATTTTAAATTGCAGACTTACAACCTGTCACCTCTAAAGGAGTAAGGACTGCCATCAATAGGTAAATCACCATAGGCCCCTGTCCAAGACCATCCTTTCCATTTCAGATGTAACCAAATATTAAGGTGTCTACCAACAGTTCCAATCATTAGGGGTTTCTTGGACAATCACTCTTTCTCTTGCCTTGTGATGCTAGTGGGCAATGTGTCCAGCCTCACCATCTTATTCTGATGTCTACAGAGGTCCATGTTGCTGAAGGTGATTCTAAGAATGCTAATTGTTTATAAAAAGTTTACACTTCTCTCATCCTAGTATTAGTTGTCCTCCATGTCTCAGCTCTATAAAGAAAAATGGCTTCAACATTAGAATTGCCATGGAAATTTCTCGAGGTCCAGATTTTCTTGAGCTGTATGTCATCCTCATCTGTTCCACCTGTTTCATCTATGAGGCTACTCGGGTTAGTGAAGGACTTGAATTTCTCTAAGGGACAACCATCCAAAGTAATGGGTTCTGTATAAGTGGAGTTGAATATAATGTTTTTTAAACTTAATTTAAATTTTTTGTATCAGTGTCCCAGTGCATCATTAACCTACTAATGCTTGATAACATTTAAATTAACAGCATCCTTAATTAAAAAGTGGGTGAAAATAAAATACACAACCACATTTCACAAACAGTCCTATTAGAAAAACTAGTGTCACTCATAAAGTACACTAATCACAGAACAAAATTTAACTTACTGTTGTACATTTCACAAGCAAGATTGAAAAGAATTTGAAGTATGAATGTATATTTTGTGCGCTATCATACAAAGGGTTTGCTTTAACTCTTCAAGACCGTAAAGAGGCTGACAGCGACCAGTCCCCCCGGCCGTGTTAACGTAATGACCCTGACAGCGTCCGATCACTATTTCCCTGTTTACTTCTTTTTCTCTTCTAATCCACGTTTTTAATCAATTAAATGGTTTAAAGACCAACTGAAGAGGTTTTTATCGAAATTGAGATAACTATTGATTTGGATAGTAGATGTTATCAAATGTTGTTCCTAAAAATTTGAGTTAAAAGAAATACATATTTATACTAGAAAAAGTCATTGGAAAGTGTAAAAAAAATAACGAGATTTGAAATGGCTATGTCATGGCTGAAAGCAGAAGTGATGTTTTAGTTTGGACACAGGGGGAAAATGGAGAGTTCAAAACACTAGAATCTAGATCTAGATCTAGTTAAGGGGATTCTAGATTAGATCTAGATATTTTTTTTTTATTACGACCAAGTTAACGTAAACAATTTAGTCATATTACTAGATTGTAACTAGATATGGATCTAGACATCTAATGATACACTTTTAGTTACATTAATTTTTTTTACTAAATCTAGAAGTCTAGTTGAGTAGTTCTACTAAAGTTCTAGCAATCTTAGTATTCTTAGCTAGTCTTAGATTTTAGATCATTAGATTTTAGATGTAATCATGTATTCAACTGTTTTGACAAGTTTCTTGTAGTCTACTTTCTAATGACACTAATGTAGATTATGGTAGATATAATTGTAGATATAATCAATATAAAAGTATAATGGATAGTGATTATAAATATTATAGTCATAGATGTAATTTAGTATATAAATATTTTTTTATAAAATATATTTTATATAGGAATATAGTCTTAGAATTTAGTACTTTAGTGACTAGCCTGGCCTAGGCTATACTTTTTTACTAGGTATAGGGGTATAAGTATAGGGCTAGGTGAGTAGGTCAGTTCACTAGTGACTAGTGCTGAGTAATGGTCTGTAATAATATGAATATATATATATTATATTTATTATATATGTCATGGGGATGGTTCTGTCTAAATCTTTAGTTGGTCTATTCTTGTTTTGTAGTAGAGCCTACTCTAAGATTTAGATAATAGTTTTTAGAAAGCATTAAATATAATTAATATATAAATCTTAAGGAAGATATAGATCTAGATTTATAAAATCTAGACTTGCTTTAAAAAAACTCTTTCCACATCTTCCTAGTCCAAACCTCCCGCATGATGACGAAGGATTGTGGAGGGCAGGGTTTGAACCTGAGACCATTGATAAATCTAAACGACAGTCCAGTGCGCAAGCCGCACGACCAGGCAGCCATTTATAAGAATTAATACTATAGGCCTATTTAATCTAGTTATGTTCTAGTAAAGTAGTGCTAGATCCCTCTAGGCTGATGTTAATATTCATTTAATATTAGTTAATTTTTATTTGTGTATATAGATCTATTACAAAATAAATATATATATAATTTTTGTTTTATTGTAGAAACCTGACATTGGCTAAAAGATGATCTGACGGGTCCAACAGTGGATGGCTGCCTGATTGTGTCTTATGCCAGCTGAAATATTGTTTTATAAGACTGTTGAGCATCTTTTAATTACAAATCTAAAAGCTGGTGCTATTACACTCAATGGCTTAGAAGAAATTCTCTCAGTTTTACATGGTCATGACAATAATCTTTAAATAAAAAAGTCTTATACATGTGTCATCATATTTTCTGTTGGTTTGTTTTAAGCTAATGTTGTCTTAAATTTATAGAATTACAAATGTGTTAAATTTTCTTTATAAATACTCAATTTTCTTGGACATGGTCTTTATATTTTAATGCATACATAAAGATACAAATCATTATCTTCAATTCCGAAGGTTAAGGATGAATGCAGCATTTCTCTTGACCACATGAACCCAGTTGCATCTTGTATATTTTGTCACACATAATTCATTATGCAGACAAACCAGTGTTTTCTTTGGCATAGAGGAACGCAGATTGCCTTTGAAAGAAACAACTGAAAAGCTCTCACGAACTTGCTAAAGACAGACACAGACAACGGAAAAGAAAATGTTAATTGTTATAACTGCGGAATGTACATTTTGTTTATATTTATAAATTAGTTAACGTAATGTAAATATTTCTAATAAGACACTGTTTACAAAGATATTTTTAAAAAATTAGCACCCAAAAGATATTTAGCTGGATAAACAATTTAATATTAGAACTTGAAATATTTAATAGCTTGAACCTAGCTGATCAAATATATTACCTCAGCTGTTTTTGCTCTTGCTGTCTTATTTATATTAAAATATTATGATAATATCCTATTACCGGTACTTTGGAAATATGTTAATATAAGAAAAAATAAAAGTTAACTATTATTTAGCAATTCTGCTTTAAAACTGCATAATTATTAGTTAACAATTCTGCTTTAAAACTACATTGGCATTACGAAAAACAAATTGAGCTCTTCATTGATATCAGGTTTTCATTTAAGGTTAACTTCTTCCAATATGGGCATTACTCTTAAATCATACACGTTAAGGAAGCTGATTTTGTGCTTAAAGTGAGCAAGTAACTATCTAGCTTTGACTTGTGTCTTCCCACCCCATCTCTACACTCAATCACACATAATCATTAAAAGGGCATTTGAATAAGTAAATTCCAATAGTCAAGGAGCTGTTTCTGCAACCAAAGTTTCTAGCAGATAAATCTATTTTACTATCATCGTTATCAGAATGAAAAATACTAGATCTAGGTTTACTGCACATAAACACTGTGTTGTGGTCTGGGTACTCATGAATGAGTCTAGGTTAAACAGGCTTGCTAACTGTGATTAGCTGATACACATATTCATAAAAACCAAACGTGGACTGTAACAAGAGGTCTAGTAGACTGATCCACGTTATACGATGGACTAAAACTTGATAGTAGAACGCTTGACTGGATCTAGGCTAATCCGGCGAACACTAATTCTAAATTTAGTACCGTGACCTATTTCCAAACAGTGACGTCACGGACCCCTGTAGTTAGGAAGAAACACATCTTGAATGGCTACGAGACTAAGACTTTTTAGTGTCCCTAAAACCCACATTAAAATGCTAATATCTCATTAACGGCTGAAAAGTTGTAAGAAATATTTTGCAGGCACGTTTTTTAAAACATTATTTTACAGAAAACCAGTATTAAAACGGTTTCTGTGATTGACCCCAAAACCTCTTCAGTTGGTCTTTAAGGAAACGCTAGAGCGGCCATTTTGAATGTTTTTTCCTTCTGATACTTAGTGGATTTAAGGTGTTTTTATTGTTCTAAATATTTTTTATCTCAGAAATTACCTAATTTTTTTTCCAGTGACTATCTATAACACTGAAAGATAACATTTCTTGTAGTACATTCAATTTCCAACAAAATTTTATATGACATGTCTATGTTTTAACAAACAGAAAAAAACAGTATGACGTTTATAAAAAGGCCTATGTGATAAAAATAGTGGGGGAAAAAATTAATTCCGGTAGAATGAGAAAAAAATTACAGTTTTTAAGAGTTAATTATGTATTATTTTCTATAGTGCACAATAGTAAAACAAATTTCATCACAGATAAAGATTATTATTATTATTATTAATAGATCTCTAGAGCTGTGTCAGAGAAATAATTTTAAGATAAATGTCTTCCTTAAATTTCTGAATTTAAAAAAATCAATACTATTAAATACCTTTTGTAGTATCCTAAAAGATTAAGAGTTTAAAAATATTGTCCTTTTGGACTTAAGTGCCTGAAAAAAATTCTACTCACAACTTCATTAAAGTCCAATAAAGCTTCATTCAATTTCCCTTGTTTCATCAGAACATTGCCACGCTGCATCCTTGCCTGAAGGAAAACATTATAAATCAATGTGAGATATAAAAAACTGTCTATAGGGTGGTCAGTTTCACATGAGAAAGAAATATCTGCTTAAACATTGCTGCTAGATTCCAAGAAAAGATTGTGATGACAGGTCTGAAGCTCACTTAAGGTATCACTTGGTCTCAGGATTTAATTATTTTATTAAATATAAAAAACTCTCAAATACCACCATCACCCCCTCTCCAATCCTTTCCCCACAACCACTTTAATCCTATAAAATTTACCCTTCCCCTTCTGACATCTGTCAAACTCGAATTAGACAACGCACCACCCCCTGGTCATTTTAAAGTGAATGTCTAACCAAGACATGCCTCTCCTTCCATTCACTGGATCAACACATAGGTTACTTTCCTCTCTGATCCCGACCCCCTTTTCTTTTAGGAATGACAGGACAGTTCAATAGACTCTTTTCAGAAACCACCAGCGGCAAAGTTTCCCTGGTCATGATTCACTCTGCCCATTGTCATAATGCAAATTTCCTAATGTGCATTAATTTAAGTCATTTCCCTTCTAAGCGCTGGAGCTAAGTTCTCCTCTCTCTTATTTCTATACTATTTTCCTTTCTCTCAGATTGGTTCCTCTTTATTGTTTAGTTGATCTGCCTTTCTGAATTCACCCAGCAAGTAACAGAAAGTGAGAAGTTGTCATCAACTTAGTAACCTCTGTCAAGACCTGTCTATGACTTTTGCAAGTTGCAGTCGCAGTTGATCTCTGCCGACATAGCAAAGACCCACTTCACCAACCCACCAGCATAGCCGCAGCAACCTGTTACACCAATCTACACATAGCTCCACCTGGCTCAAAAGCTCTGTGCCTAATGACACTTGCACACGTGCCCTTAACATCTAATGATGATTTAAACCCAAACTCATTATACATCAACCCATTATATACTTTTACTTGTATACTTCATATTCCCTTCTTTTTAAAATTTATATTCATCTCTTTGTTATTTGCCCATAGCTGGATCTGTGCCTATATGTACTGTTATGATTCTCTCTCCTAATCAGGCCTTCTGCTCAACACATCTAACTCAAGAGCTGACAACAGTTCCTGTCTCCTAGCTGTATGTACTGAACTGCCTTATACACTGTATGTACTAAACTGCCTTATACAACTGTAAACTGTCTCTCAACCATGAAGGCTTTTGAACACATGAATGGGTCATATTTGTGCATACTGTAGTACTGTCCATTGACATATCTGACTGCCATACAGCACACGAAATCGTGTGTCACAAACAAAATTAACTCTATTGCTCCGCCAATACAGTTACAACAGTATAAAACCTTGTGCAAGTCTCCTCAAATAAAACCCTACACTAAAGACAGCCAACACAAAGGAACTCCACTTGTCACAATGGTAGTAGTATTTTTTTTGGTATTACAATATTCATTAAATACCTAGAGGAATTATGTTTTCTTGTAATGTTCCATTAAGATGAGGAATAATTTTGACTGAATTGGATTTGAGTTTGAAACATTCGTTCAAATTAGAAAATTATTTATCCTAGCCTGCAGGAGGCAAAAGGATGACAATTGGAAGTTTCAACTCTGGAGCATCATAATGGGCATACTACACAACCAAGCCAAAAATAATGAACAAATTAATATCTTATATTCTGCCTATCATCAATATTTATGTAACTGTAATGGTCCTACTTGTTGAGATGTTAGGTGTTATAAGATGTTCCTGTGACATGCTTAGGATTCTTAGGATATATCTGTAGGTCTAAATATGTCTTAGAGATTCAAATAACTAAGATCCTTTCAATTCTAATACCGAACCTTAATTCAAAAACTGGGAATCACAATAATGTACAGAATATACAGAAATAAAACTGTATCAAATAAATATCTTCTTTCAAAGCTCAATAACTTATACATTCAAATTAATACTAGATCTAATTTCACAACTAATAAAATATGTGACATTTCACTTCAAGTTACATCTCCAAAACTAATATCTCTTAATCCCGCTTTTCAAAACGTTTTCTTCACGCTTCCCAAACGCTTGCTTAACCAGTCCAATCATTCCCTAGGAGGCGCTACCTATCGTGTGTCTGATGATGTCGTGAGTTTTTCTATAAGCCTGCATGTGAGGTTTTCCATACTGGTATAAAAATATACAAAGCTTATTACCCTAGCTTAGGTTTATTTAAACTGATACCTGTTAATCTACCCCTCTTGTATTATGCCTGTTTCTGTATATAGAATACAGATCTGCAATTATGGCATTTGAGCCTAGATAACTCTATATAGTATGGTATATGTATATAGATAATATATAGTCAAAGATGTCTAGTTAATAAATTAATAGATTTACTTACAATTAAAATTGTATATATCATAAACAAATATATAAAATTTGTGAGTTAAAATTATCTAATTGTTTCAAATCAATGTGAAAAAGGCTGAAAAATACTATTTAAAAGTCTTTTGATCATTCTCTAGTACACAGAAAAAGAATATAAAGAGTAAAGCTTTACATACTGCAGTAAAATCTGGTTTCAACTCAACAACTTTATTTAAATCTGGCAAAGCTGATCTTGATTTTCCTAACGCTAAGAAAACTGTAGCTCTTTTGAAATATGTAAGATAGTTATCAGGGTCTCCATCTGTGATACACAAATAGATCAATGAACATCAAAAATAAAGAAAACAAAACATTTACTATATAATTTAATTTAGAAATCAAATTATGCATTGACCTTAACTAGAACATGTAATACAAAAACAAAATATATAAAAAATAACACTTACCAACAGCTGCATGATAATGTGAAAGAGCATCAGCCAACTGACCTGCAGCCAAAAGTTTTTTACCCATTTCTAAATGTTTTTCTACTTCTGGATTTACTCCTTCTGCCACTGGGTAAGAGTAAATCATTGATATTAAAGCACAATAAACACAAAAAGATAGTTTTAATTTCATATTCTTTATTCAGTGTAATGACTAAGAGGAAAAAGTTATAATAGTTATAACATACTTCTTCCTTAATCTAAACAAATTAACATTATAAAGCCAAGTTTGCAGCATATAATAGTTAATCTCAAACTCAAATATAAGCAAACCTTGTAATCACAGCCAGTCTGAGGTACTGGCGGATCCAGAACGTTGGAGTGGAAGGAGGGAGGGGGGGGTGCTATTTTTTTTCCAAACCCTAAGCCTAATGCCCAGTAAACCCTCACCCTAAGCATAAACACGCATACATCACACACATATATATCATCTATATATATGGCATTTAATATATATATATATATATGTATTAAAATAAAAAAAAAAAAAAGCAGTGTTTCTCAACTTTCAGCAACAAAACAAAAACAATGAGGAGTCCTTTCTCAATAGCTAGGAAGTCTGGGGGAGCGCTGTAAGCTCTGCCCAGTGGGGATTGGGGCCAAAAGATTTCTCTTGCATTCTTCCCTGCAGAAACGCATTCTCCTTACACCTACAGCTATCCTAGTCGGGCCTCCCAAAGGAATTAGTGACAGACTAATGATCTTAAAGCTGCCTTAACTAAACGGGAAGAAACACATTTCCATTGTTAGCTGTTACGCACCCACCATGACCAACCCAGATGACGTCATAGCAAAGTTCTACGAAGAACTAAACTCCACCATACGTGATATTCGAAAAACAGAAAAGCTACTCATTCTCGGTGACTTCAATGCATGAGTCGGCTCTTACCATCACATCTGGAAAGGAGTCTTAGGCAAATTTGGGATAGGTCAATGCAACAGCAACGGATTATTACTACTCCAGACCTGTGCTGAACACAAGCTGCTCATATCAAACACAATATTCAGTCTTCCAATGAGAAAGCGAACCTCCTGGATGCATCCCCGCTCAAGACACTGGCACCTCATAGATTATGTCATCACCAGACAATCTGACCATCAGGACATACGTGTCACCAAATCTTGCTGTGGTGCAGAGTGTGGAACAGACCACCGCCTCTTCATCACAAAGCTCAACATTCGTATTCAACCTAAGAGACATCCGCAAAAATCTAAACCCCTAAAAAGGCTAAACACTGCCAGCCTAGCGGATGACAAAACTGAAAAGTCGTTCGCAGATGCGATAGAGAACTGCCTCAAGTCCACCTCTCTAATTATTGAATCGAATGTAGATAAAAGCTGGGAATGTTTCAAAGAAGCTATCCATAGCACAGCATTAAGCATACTCGGACCTATGGAGAGAAAGCATCAGGACTGGTTTGATGAAAACAGTACTGAGATCAGAAAACTGTTAGATGAAAAGCACAAGCTCCATAAACTGTATCTGAACAACCCAAACTCCCAGTCCACTAAAGATGCATTCACCAACATCCGCAAAAATGTGCAAAAACAGTTACGCCAAATGCAAGATACCTGGCTTAGCAAGAAAGTGGAAAAAATACAGGAATTTGCCGACAAGCACAACATGAAAAACTTCTTCCATGCCATAAACGAAATCTATGGACCCACAAAGTCAGGCTCATCTCCTCTATTAAATGCTGATGGGACAATCCTATTGACAGATAAGGAAGAAATCCTAAAACGCTGGGCCGAGCACTTCGAAAAGGTTCTCAATACACCTTCCATCATAAATGAAGCGGCCATAGACAGGCTACAGCAAGTACCAATAAATGAAAAAATGGATGACCCTCCCACGCTAAAGGAAACCGATCTTGCCATTCAACAGCTTGCAAGCGGAAAAGCCCCAGGAGCTGACTCCATTCCCGCAGAGGTCTACAAAAAAGGTGGACTACCCCTGATCGAAAGACTTCATGAGCTATTTTTAATTATGTGGGAAAATGAGTCAATACCACAAGACTTTAAAGATGCCACAATTGTTCATCTATACAAGCGAAAAGGAAACCGCCAAATCTGCGACAACCATAGAGGGATATCTCTTCTTTCTATTGCTGGGAAAATCCTTGCACGCATCCTACTAAATCGGCTCATGCAATACATAGAACATGGTCTACTACCAGAAAGTCAGTGCGGCTTCAGAAAAGAGCGTGGAACCATTGACATGATCTTTGCGGCAAGGCAGCTCCAGGAAAAATGCCAAGAACAAAATGCTGACCTCTTCTCAATATATGTCGACCTAACGAAGGCATCCGACACTGTCAGCAGGGAAGGTCTCTGGAAGATTATGTCAAAGTATGGCTGTCCACGTAAATTCATTACCATGGTGAGACTATTCCACGATGGCATGAAGGCCCGTGTCCAAGAAAGTGGCGAACCATCAGAGCCCTTCGAAGTATCAAACGGGGTAAAACAAGGCTGTGTCCTAGCACCTACACTGTTCAGTATCATGTTCTCCGCTATGCTGACAGATGCATTCACAGATAGAGAAAACAAAGGAATAAATATAACATACAGATTTGATGGTGGCCTATTCAACCCGAGGCGGCTCAAAGCAAAATCAAAAACAAATTCAGCAGTAATCAGAGACTTGCTATTTGCTGATGACTGCGCCCTAAATGCCTGCTCTGAAGACGATCTACAAAGCATCGTCAGTGACTTCTCAAGAGCATGCTCAGACTTTGGCCTTACCATTAACACAAATAAGACTGAAGTCTTACATTTACCTGCTCCTGGGAAAGCCTACTCGGATCCAAGCATCACTATAAATGGACACGATATAAATGCAGTGGACAAATTCACATATCTTGGCAGCACACTCTCCAGAAATGGAAACATCGATAACGAAATCAACCTTCGCATCGCCAAGGCCAGTGCATCATATGGCAGACTATCAAACAATGTTTGGAACAGACGTGATATCACCACAAACACTAAGCTAGGGGTCTACCGAGCCGTCATCCTACCTACATTGCTCTATGCCTCAGAAACATGGACAGTATACAGAAGACATGCCAAGAAACTAAATCACTTTCACATGACATGTCTAAGAAAAATACTAAATGTCAAATGGCAAGACAGAATGCCAGATACTGAAGTCCTTCAAAGAGCGGGTTTGAAAAGCATCCACACAATCCTGATGCAGTCCCAGCTGCGATGGGCAGGACACGTGTGCAGGATGGAGGACCACCGCATCCCAAAACGTCTCATGTATGGCCAATTAAGAGAAGGCAAGCGCTCGCAAGGTGGTAAAAAAAAGCGCTATAAAGACACCCTCAAAGCTTCTCTAAAAGAGTTCAACATTGACCCAGGCACCTGGGAGACAGAGGCACATGACAGAGTATCATGGCGCCGCGCTGTGAGATCCGGCGCACAGGTTGCTGAGGAAAAAAGAACAACGCTTGCGAAAGAAAAACGCCAGAGAAGGAAAGCAAGGCAAACGACACTAGCTCCAGCTGGAATTACCTGCCCAGAGTGCGGCCGAACATTCCAGGCTCGCATAGGTCTCACCAGCCACATGAGGAGGCACAAAACCCCAGTGCAAAGCCCTCAGCCCACTGGATGACAAAGTGGTCATCATCGAACCACGATGGACGAACTATATATACAGCTATCCTATTAAAAAAGTACCTTTTAACTACTGTTTTACTTGAAAACTATAAATAGGGACCTAATGAATAATGTTTTACTTCATTGAAAATGCAACCGATTTGTACTTTGAAAAGATAAAATATCCAACATATGTTACTAAGATTTTGAGGATCGCTGCCGAAAACCAAATGTATTTGAAAAAAAAAAAAAAAAAAAAAAAAGTGTATTTGTAAGTGATACATTTTGTTCAATAGGCATGTTTGTAACTTTATTTTGTTACAGAACTATAATTCAAAGCTCTAAACAAAAAATTTTGAAAGTGGGAGGAGAAATTAAGTGGGCCAATTAGATTCTACTCAATTTTGTTTTTCATTTTTAGGATTTAAGTCGACTTTATATATTGTGAGTTATAGTTATTTTGTAATTTCTTAATTAACTAAAATACAAAAAGAAAAAGTATTGGTTAGTCCGATGGGTGGAAGGCAATTGCATGTATCACCCTTCCCACCTGGTACAACCCTTTTTCATTTTATATTTACTATGATAAAAATTTGAGATCAGAGTGTGTGAGAGACATAAAATACAAATGGGTTAAAACATCAATATGTAGATTCGATTATATAGAAATTCAACAAACTATGGTTTCTCCATAAAAATAGGACCCTCCCATTCAGAAGGCTAGGGTGGGGAGGGTAATAGAAGCAATCACTCCTCCCCTCACTGAATCGGCTAAGATACCAGAAGTGTAGCGATAAAATGTAAAAATTATATATAGTAAATGTAATTCAATTAATTTTGTTCACAATCTATGATTTCTAAATAAAAGGAGGACCCACTCAAAGGATTTAGGTTGGAAGGGGAGTAGATGTATTCACCCCTCCTCCACCCAATCGACTAACACAAGAGAATGACATAATATAAAAATCGGTTAAATATCAATAACAAGCTTTAATTCCATAGATATTTAAGATATAATATATATTTAATTGTTTCCGTTAACAAGCTGCGATTGCTACAAATAAATTGGATCGCCCCCCCCCCCACTCGAAAGTTTATGGTGGAGTGGAAATGATGTCATCGCCACCTCCCCATCCCACCAAATAAGCCAACATACCAGAAGGGGGTGGGGGGCAAAATAATCTAAAAATAGGTTGAAATATAAAAAATTAGTATATATTATTTACACAACTATTGAATTTGTATACAAATTGTGTGATTTCTTTACTAAATTTCGTCCTCCCCCCCCCCCTGGGTCAGCCAGTGGTCTGAGGTATAGTATATATTATTTTCCTGTATATTTACACCTTGTTTCTCACCCTCAACAGCCAGAGAGCAATTAATACAAAGGTCAAAGCTAACAAGTTGATATATTTGTAAATAATACAGATGAATGGTGAAAAAAAAAAATAAAGTAAATTAAATTGTATTTCTCATTGTCGCTTTTGCCTCAGAGATAAATGTAGACATGCTGAGTTAAATTGAAAATGATAATAATGAAAATGGAGAACTACAATCAGACAAACAATTTTAAAAAATTTCTATGCTATGCTGAAAATGAAGATCAAATGTTGCAATTTTTGCATTAAAAAAAAGGTTTTGGTCAGGATATGGGAGGAGGTGCTGATAGCGATGAGTTTCGGACAAGATAGGGATAGTAGATCAATGGAAACTTTTGGTGAGATATGCCATAATATGTGAAGTGGACACTAAAAAAAAATCACATTTTTTATCAGGTTTTGTAATGTGGATGCAAATGGAAATCATCTGAGTGGGATGTGGAATCTGAATGAGAGACTTCAGTCTTGAGCAGGACTTGAGAGGTGATTCTAAATAAGTTAAAGGAGCAATAGACATGACTCAAGACAAGTCAAGACATGGCTGCTGAGTGGGACATAGGGGCTTCATTTTTTTAAAGCCCTAACCCCAGGTAAAAACACATGCACATGTGTGTGTGTGCATATATATTTGGTGCATTCATCTTAAGCTTATCATGTTAATCTACCACTCTTGTATTATGCCTGTTTCTGTATAATATAGAATATTGATCTGCAATTATGGCATTTAAGCCTAGAAAACTAGACTCTCTCTATAGTATGATATATGCATATAATGTATAGTCAAAGATGTCTAGTTAATAAATTAATAGATTTACTTACAATTAAAATTGTATATATCACAGGTAAGTAGAAGAACTGTAAACGATCGTACTATTCGCGACCAGTCTTCCATGGAACGCCATTTGCATTTCATTGTTAGATTTTCACCAATGTGTGATAGTAACAACACAGTTTCTAATACTAAACTATTCTATTGCTTAGAAAAATAAAGGTAGATTATAGATCTATCTATTGTCTCTAGATATTTAGATCTAGCCAGAGTACTCAGAACTAAATCTATTAGTCTAACCACATTATGACTAGTAAGATATAGACCTAGTCAAAATTAGATTTTATATATTTCTAGATAATATAATCCAGCTTAGTTCAATTTTATTCTTATACATCTACCACTTATTAAATATAATTAGACTTATACATTGATTATACTTATACTCATTGATCTAGTCAGCCTCTACTAGGCAACTAATCAACTTTAGAATCATACTAATTACTAATGATAGAGCTATGACTACAGTCAGTACAGTGTTAGTTGGTGTAATGAGTGTAGACAGGAGTCTATAAGTCACTACAATAATACTAATAATAGATCTAGATCTATATTTATATATCTGTTATTGACTAGATCTAGAGTAGAGTTGAATAGACTGATTCTTGTCTACTAACTAGATCTAATGACTAATCTTAACGACTTTAATCTTTATCTATCTTACATAATACATGTAGACGTTACTTGAAAAAAAAATGATTACATCCTATGCGTCATGCATTCTAACCAATCACTTAAATTCTGCCAAGTCATTGGTTTTCCTGGCTAGCTCAGGCAACCCAGTCAGTGAGTTGAGTGAGTACACTTGTTAGACCGTGTGGAATGTGACTATCATCATGACTATCAGTTATAAACCAGTGCTTCTATCACATATTTATGATTAATTTATGGCTGCCTGGTCGAGCGGCTTGCACGCTGGACTGTCGCTTCGATTTATTGATGGTCCCGGGTTCAAACCCTGCCCGCTCCCATCCCCCGTCGTCCTGCGGGAGGTTTGGACTAGGAAGTAACTATCTTCAACTCTGAAGGAACATCCGAAACATGTAAAACATTTTACAAACATTTTATATTATATAATCATAATCATATAGATAGATATAGATTAACAAAGATCTATTATTATACAAATATAGAACTAATTAATTAATTATATTCTAGATCTACTAGATGTAACTACTTTTAACTAGAATCTAGACTTTACTCTTAGGTCTTTTAGAAATTAGTCACTCCACTACATCAGCATTGACTACATCACTATCATATCTAGATTTAGCAGACTATAATACCATCACTAATACTATAGTCTATACTATAGTGGTATAAACTATAGACCTGGCTATACCTATAATTTATAATACTTAATACTTGACTCACTATGAATATGATTCACTAGTATTATACTCTAATAATGTCTAATGTTATAAAGTATAGCTGGCTATACTAATACTTATACTAGATCTGTAGATCTATACTGACTATACTATACAACTATAGTAGATAATTATTTATATTAATAGATTATTTATACTAAAATATAATGTATAGATCTAGACTCTAGCTAGATCTATCCACTATTCACTATTGTATAAAATTTATTTAACTATTAAAGTTAAAGTAACTTAAAGTCAAAGTAAAGTAAAAACTTAAGTTATAAATATAAGTATAACTATAACTAGTATAACTTATTCAAAACTTATTGTAAGTATAAAGTATAATAAAGTATAAGTCACTAGATCTATAACTTAAGTAGTATAAGTATAAGTTATAACTACTAGTACTAGATCTATAAGTTATTATAAGTATAACTTATAGATATATAACTATGAGTATGAGTATAACGTAGACGTAGTCACGGTAGTGTAAGTATAAGTATGACTAACTATAAAATAGCTATTTTTATTATTTTTAAAATAATCTATCTAAATTAGATTTGTGGATTCGAAGTAATAGATCTAGATATAATTATTTATTATAGTCTAGTGTAGCTCGAGATCCTACTAGAGCTAGTTTAGATTTTTAGATCTTGTCTAGATCTAGGAAGGCTCACAACTCTAGAAATAAACAACATTTCGTTGCCTTCTACTCGTGGTTTATTGTTATTGGTCAGTTGATTATTTCCGGGTTGTACTTTCGAAATAAATTTTCTTTATATAGGTCTAGATTAGCGGTTCTCATCTATTTGTCGCAACCACATTGACAATGTTGGAGTATGATTGTATGATGCCTTTTTGTCTATTCTAAGTTATGTAGCTATACATTGTACATATAGAGTCTATAGTTTTTCCTTTCTTAAAGCGTTACTTTAAAAAAATGGACGTGGTTTTAGGTCCTATATCTAATCATGCATGTTAATTTGATTGCAATTAGTTTTGCTATCCATTTGGCCTAG
Source organism: Biomphalaria straminea (assembly GCA_021533235.1). Taxonomy (NCBI): domain Eukaryota; kingdom Metazoa; phylum Mollusca; class Gastropoda; family Planorbidae; genus Biomphalaria; species Biomphalaria straminea. The sequence goes on along the minus strand of JADKLZ010019686.1, from coordinate 5,373,992 downwards.
TCGTCCCCTCATACGACCGTTTACACCAGGGTGCCACGATGAGGCAGGGCAGCAAGCCCAGGGGTTTAAACGTAAAACCATTTGGCTACGCTCATATAACATTTAGAGTGTGTCATTTGCTTTTTTTTTTTATATATTGAAGACATTTTTTTTAGCTTCAAACCCGCTTAAGGGGGATTTAAACTCAAAACTCCTTTGACTACGCTCATATAATTTTGAGTTTGTAATCTGCTTATTTTTTTACATTTTATATTGAACAGGGGGGTTTTATGGTAAATTTCAGAGGGGTTTTAAAATAAAAATCTTCCTTAGCTGCAATATGCTCTTGGAATTGGGGGACTGTCGTTCACATTTTTTTTTGTTTTGTTTTATAGAAGAGAGGGATTTTAAACTCAAAACCTCATAGGCTGTGCTGTGGAAAGTGATGGTTTAATATTAAAGTCTCACCTAAAATAAACAAAATCAAAGCAAAAAATCAGTCACTAAATTCCGACCCCCCCCCAAACCATGATAGGCTATGTCTTCACTACATATATGTGACAAACGCATGTAATGTAGGTCGCACCTGGCTGGGTCTGCGTAGCTATAGTATAGGCCTACTGAAAATTCTGCATTTTCTCATATTAGTCTTCGGACTCGAAGAAAAGCCTTATTATTGTGGTTCATAAAAGGGTCCCCACTTCTCTAATGTATAAGAACCGCTGTCTAAATTCTATATCTAGAATTAAATATATGTTAAATTTTATTAATTTTTAAAAATAAAATTTGAACATAATACTGATAGACTAGATTCACTAGATCTCTATCACTGGTATCCATACAAGAATGTAAAAAAAAAACAAAAAAACCTTGCTCTATCGTGAGAATTGTAAGCTCAGGCATTCAAGATGGCAGCCGTTTAGGTTGACAACGGAGTAAGAGTAAGAGAGGTTTTACTGACTTAACTAGATCTAGATCTAGATCTAGTTTATTCTAGATCTATTAAAAAAATCTACTCATCTAGAAAAAAAGAGTAATTAAAAGAGTCTATTTCAGATCTATGGCTATGATCTAATTCTAATGACTAATAAAGTCTAATACTAGATCTACTATCTAGTAATAAATAGTTACTTATAAGTTATACTAGTTATAGTACTATAACTATATAACTAATAATTAGACTAATACTAGATCTAAGATACATTTATTAAATTGATATTTATCATTTACATTTTGATTTTATTTAATTTAACTTTTACTTTAACTAGATTCTAGTTTAACTTGATTCTTGAAGTCAAGACTTAGGACTTAGACTTAGACTCAAGTGAATCACTGAATGACAGTGAATCAGTGAACTGAATGTGACTAAATACTAGATCTAAATCACTAATAATATTAAATTAATAATTAAATAATCATTAATATTAATATTATATATAGAGTCAGAGTCTAGATTAGAATCTAATTCAGACATTGAACATTCAGTTGATTCAGTTGATAACTTGATCATACTTGATGATTCAGTAATTGTCACTAATAAATAATGACTGTCTATGTTGTAGGCCTATGGCATACTTCAACCGCCTATGGCTATATATATCATAATATATCATATATATATATGGCTATAGTATAAGTATAAATAAGTATGAGTTAACCAATCTAGGCCTAGGTCAGGTCTAGGTATAGAGTCTAGTATATTCTATAGAATCTAGATCTAGTAAAAAAAAAAAAGTAGTTCTAGATTAGATCTTAAAAATTAAAATAAATTTGTTAGATTTTTATTTTATTAATTTATTTAATCTAGAATCTTAATCTTAGTCTAACATATAGATCTATTATTATTAGTAATATAATATTTTTAATGATATAGATATGTATACTAATAAAATATCACTAGACTAGTTACTAGACTCTTAGAACTTAACTACTGTCTTAAGTAACTAACTCTAATTAATCTATAACTTGACTAGTTAAGTATGAGTCCTATGACTACGTATACTATATATGTAGAAGAAGTTTAGTAGAAGAGATCTAGACTAGAATAATCTCTAGATTCTATTTATATTCTAGAATGTAGATCAAGAATCTATACTATTATATTATTTTTTAAATCCCCATTAAGAATCTAGATCTAGTTTAGATTAGATCTTGTTTAAACTTTTTAAATAAATTTATTGGATTTTATTTAGAATCTTAGTCTAATATTAGTAATAATATAATTATATTTATATATTATACTTATAACTAGACTCTTAAAGCCTAACTAGTAACTAAGTCGTATGACTAGAAGAGATAGAATAGCTATATATTGACAATATTGTAGATCTAGATGTAGTAGATCTAGATCTATATATAATTTAAAAAATGCCGATTAAGAATATAGATCTAGAATTTACATCAGTGATGGGCCAACCTAAGGCCCGCAAACCAACTCTGGGGCGCCACATACTGTAGATCTATTTTGTAATATAAAGTTAATATTGTAAATGCCTAAATTAGCCTAATAGAAATAGAAAACCAATATGTTTAATAACAAAATTATTCTAAGATTTTCATCTCTATTTATTTTTAATTGGCAACATTGAGTTTAAATTTAGCATCCTTGAGATCATTTAGTTTATCATGAAAATCTCCAATTAAAAAAATATGGTCCACCAAAATGCTTGCAAAATGGTACTGTCACATGGTAAACCAGGCAAACCTAAAGACTTCTCAACCAGCAATATGATTAGTCATCTACGCTGAAACACCCAGACTTATTCAACGATTTGACTGCATTGAAATCAGCAGTTAAAAATTCTGCATTAAGTAATATAACTGCCTGTGCCAGTACTTCTAGAAGCTTAGTGATTCATCAAGCTTCACACGCAAGCAGCAACCAGGGATTAAAGAGGTCTTAGACAAAGCTAAATTGTGGGATATTAATAGTAATAATGCTAAACGCATTCACTTTGTCATAGCAAAGATGATTACAACTTTAACCTTACCAATCTTATTCTTGTGTTATGTGTGTCTTGACTGAATCACAATATTCTTAATAATAATTTAAGTGTCAAGTAACTCCTCATTATTACTGGTATTACTTAAGAAAAATACTTAGCCACTATCTGCATTAGGCACAAACCAGAAGCGGTTTGTGGCCTTTAAAACACAAGCCAATGACAAGTTGATGGTGTCAAACACATGAACACAAACATGTACCCTCTATACAACTTAGATTGTACTTAAGAGAGATTTTCACCATAAAACCAAGATTGAACTTTACCTTTGAAAGATTTACATTAGTTACATATAGGTTTATATATTCTCTATAAGTTATCCCACATGCTACTTTACAATTGGCGGCCTCATACATACACACACACACCATCTCATGTTACAAAGATTAGTTTATGATAATCATATCTGTTTCAAAATGCTGTTAATTTTAATTAATCAATCAGTAATAGAGTTTAAAGGAAGAAAGTAAATAAAAAAAATAATATGAATATATGTTATTTAGAAGATTTGCAAAAACTTTAGTAAAACGAGCTGTTTAGTCATGTAGGTATCCGGCTCCTGCCGAATAACAAATTTTTTTATCTGGTCATAACCGACTTCGGCCTGATATCAAAA
>JADKLZ010019686.1:5297432-5361866 GCA_021533235.1 Biomphalaria straminea | reverse complement strand
TTCGCCACAAGTTTCGTGAATCAAAATCTGAGAACAACACGTTCAGTCATGCAGAACACTACAAATTAATAATTAGAGACAACATCGAGTGTGCTTTTCCGAATGTAGAAATCGCCTTGCGCAAATTTTTAACATTAATGGTCACGAACTGTTCAACTGAGCCGTCTTTTTTCTCAGTTGAAACCATTGAAACGTACAAAAAATCCAAGTAGATCAACAATGAAACAAGAAAGGCTTGATTCCTTGTCTCTTCTGATGATTGAGGTGGAGTTGTTGCGCAAAATTAACTTTGATGATGTACTCAAAAACTTTGCCAAACGTAAATCTAGAAAAAAGAACTTTAGAATGTAAATGTGTGCTCTCTCTGACTTTCTCAGTTATTATCGCCACGTTGAAAAAAATTGTTTGGATGCTGTTGAAATAAAGGATTTTGTGGGATTTATTAAATTTTCTATGTTTAAAATGTATTTCACAATAAAATTGTATTTTTAATAAAAAGAAAAAACGCTTACAAAAAAAAAAGAAAATTTAAATTTAAAAAGAAGAAAATAAAAATACAAAAAAAAGAAAAGAATAAATTTAAAAAAGAAAATACGCCTGAAAACCTATAATATAGAAATACCTTATTTTAGGTTTTTTACGAGGGACGGTAGTACAAACATATGTGTTAATAATCGTTTGTCTTTGTTAGTTTTTTTTTTTTGTGCATAATATTGAACATACCAGCTGTCAGTGGAGGATCGGTGGTCCGGGCAGAGGGGGGCACCCATGTGAGTTTGTGCCTAGGGCACCAAATTGGCTTAATCCGGCCCTGCAAACAGAGTGGGTGCGAGCACACATCACTGCTTGACACCACTGCAGACCTCAAAAGTTGCTGATTGGGCTCCATTAAATTTGACAGTGCATTTAGTTTCCTCATGGAAGCACTCAATGAACCTCAGTAATTTGGGAAGGCAACCTATTTTCCTTAGAAGTTTGAAGAGGCCACGTCTGCTGACCATATCAAAGGCTTTAGTCAAATCAACAAAAACAATGTAAAGGGGTCTGTCTCTCTCTCTGAATTTCTCCTGCAGTAGTCGTAGAGAAGATATCATGTCTATATTGGATCTACCACTCCTGAATCCACACCGAGACTCGGGGTAGACTCTAGAAGCTATCACTTGCAGCCTAGATAGTGCCACTCTAGCAAAGATCTTGCCCACTATACTGAAGAGAGAGATACCCCTATAGTTGTTGCAGTCACTCCTATCCCCCTTAGCGCTTTTGAAGGCCTGCAAAGATTTTGGACTAGGCTTTGTTTTGTGAGCGAGGTGTGTAGATCGCTTTTTCTCGATGCAAGGTTCCATAAGTGCTAGATTTGCCTCAAACCATTTTTGTGTTGTTGAGGCCCAAAGGCTGACTGTAATGTAAATTAATCATAATGTTCATTTTTTGTTCTGAAACTGTTTATTAATTTAAGCTTATTTGGACATTCTGCTGAAAAAATCCCTAATTTCACTAATTCAAAGTTAAGGACTGAATCCATTACTTCCTTTTTCCAGTCTATATTTAGTTATGCTATCTATTTGCTATCTATGTTATTTTGTGAATGAAAATAGTGCGGATTTGAATACACCATTTTCCTTTCACACCATGCTGCGTAAATGAGGAGGCAGTGTAGTTTTGTTTAATCTCTAAGACTGAAGATCGTGCAACTTGTCAGATTTCGGAAATCCGAATACAATGGATATACATTTTTTCAAGTTACATAAAGTTACTTCCTTTTTCCAGTCTATATTTATTTATGTCTATGGTCTATGGTAGTGTCTAAAAGAAAGTAGAAATGACGTAAAATGCCTTAAAATATGGAATTCGTTATATTTTGTTTCGTATTAGACAGCAGCCTATTGGGGAAATCCCGAAAATAAACTATTAACCATAGACATAAATAAATATAGACTGGAAACAGGATCTTATTTTCATTTGGGAAGAGTCAAATATGTTTTACGTCCACATCTACGTTAGAAAAAAATGGTGGCAAATGAGCTATAAATTCTAAGACGCACATTTCAGCATATCTATAACAATGATCTTTAGTTTTGAAAAGTACAAAACTTCATTATTCCTAATCATAGACATATATATATAGACTGGCCGATAAAGAACAAATTATTATTGGAAAAATTTGGGCAAGCATAGATTTAGTTATATATATTTTCCTATGTCTTTCAATATGAAATTGTTGATATGGTGCGCATAGGTGCATGCGTAGCCTATAAAGGCTAATATTAGGAATAATGAAGCTTTGTACTTTTCAAAACTAAAGATCATAGTTATATATAGACTGAAATTTACGTCATAGAATTTATAGCTCATTTGCCATCATTTTTTTCTAACGTAGATGTGGACATAAAACATATTTGACTCTTCCTAAATGAAAATAAGATCCTGTTTCCAGTCTATATATATATGTCTATGTTCCTAATATTTTGCCTTTATAGGCTACGCATGCACATATGCGCACCATATCAACAATTTCATAATGAAAGACATAGGAAAATATATATAGGCTTGTAATGTGGATCTATTTATTGTTGACATGGCTTCTTTATGTATGGCGGTCGTCTTATCGATTCAAATATTTAGAATTAGTTTTTAGTCAAAAAAGTAAAAGAAAATGAGCAGAGCGTGCTCTAATGATCGTTGAACGATAGACCAATACGGCCAAGGGATAAATCCTAAAGTTTGAAAAATCATTTTGCATCAATAAATTGAATATTTTTACACAGTAAGTCAGTCAGTCTATCCGAGTCTATCCTATCTGATCTCTAAACACTAACTAATGCCGACTTTGTTAAATTTTATATCTATCAATTATCTGTTTTAGATCTACACTAGATCTAGATTCTGTCTTAGATCTACACTAGTTCTAGATCTAGATATTGCTATATACAAATATATAGATTATATCTAGATCTAATAAGTAGTCTTTTTTTTTTTACTAGAGTCTTAGTCAGAGTCTAGATCTATATTAGATCGCCTAAAAAAGTTGTTGATCGAATTTTGACAACAAAAGAATATGTTCAATGTCTTCAGTCTAGATCTAGACTTAGAAACTAATAGTTGGAAAGATAATCATTATGCCCGCCTGACATAGATTTAGTAGGAAATATTACAAATATAATAATACAAAAGGTAAAAGCTGAACAGTGTTAGGGCGGGGCCTAAGTATTTACATAAATGGGACTATCATCATAAGATATGAGAACCAAGTGGTCTAAGTGTCATTAGGCTAGTTGCTTAGCTTTAAGTCCTATGCTGCTCTGACGAGACTGGTTTGGCTGATGCTGAGTTGTCTGTGGGTGGGCTGGCGTGATCGTTCCTAGCGCACGGGACAGTCCAACTATACGTAGCTGCAGTGACGGGTCTCTAGCTGCGATTGTTGATCGGACTCTTGCGTGTAGTAAGTAAGGCTGGTATCTTCAGGTCTGGTGTCAGCAGACTGGTAACAGCGTTACGTAGATAGGGTTTCCAAGTGGATGTAGCCTGTAATAAAAGCTGCAACGAGATGCGTAGATCGGCTTAGCCATAATGATGACACTGGGAGGTAGACGCCTTTCCGTGAAGGACATCTTCAGAATGTTAAATAGAAACTATAATCTAGTTTCACAATAGTAGGGGAGTTAATCCAGTAAATATTGCATTCCAATCAGGGGAGATGACAATAAAATAAATAGAATAGTTAAGTCTCACAAAGGGAGACAACAGATAGTAATGTAATAATGATGTGAAGAAACTATAACTTAGTTTTACAAATATCAAAGGGAGTTAATACATAGTATTGTATTCCGTCAGGGGAGACTTCAAGTAGCGTTAAATTGTAAGATGCACCTTGTCACGGTGAGATCATTACGAGCCACTTGGATAGCGAGATGAAAGGGGAGTAATAATTAGTCAACAGTGATGTACTCCCGCCAAGGTGAGATCACCACGAGTAGCTAGAATAGCGAGATGAAAAGGGGAAGAGGGGGGTAGAGATGGCTGATGGTTAGTGACCAGGTGGCTATTGTTTACATCTGGCCGTGTGGCCTGAACAATAGAATACGTTTGAATGGAGACGGCGTCTGTTCAAGGGACACAATCTACGAAGTTAAAATTAAATACAAGGGGAAATAATTCATGTCTCTTCTGAGCGCAGGGTCAGTGCGCTATTAAAATCAAGGCGATCAACCGAGACAAGATAATGATAGGATAAGATAAATAAGATAATGTATACATGGTTTACCTAAGTAATGAGTCTGGCCAACAGGCCGATAAAATAGAATATAGTACATAAATAATTACGGCATTCCTTGTCATGGAATGAGCGTAGAATATACTTGGTAATAAGACATGTTACATAAATATTATGATAGTTCCCGGTCAAGGAATTTATCCATAATAATATAGAGGGCTCGTGGCGAGCGGTAATTTATCAACGATAAATTAATAGTAGCTAAAGCTAAAGAGCTAAATTCATGTGGCAAGAATTGTAAATTCTAGTCCAGATAAAGTGGATGACTTTGACTATTTAGTCGTACAAGTCATGATAATAAAATATAATACATAAAGTGACTACTTACATACTCCAAGATAAGAATTACACAAATATGTACACAAAATATAATGCACTAAATAATGCACAAATGTATAAATACACATAGTAAGTAAGATGTTACTAAAACACTTTACACAAGCTTACCACCAATCCAAGTAAGAAAAAGAGATTAAATGAATATAGTATATAGTAAGCGTAAGCTCAGACAAGCGTGTTCACTCCAAACAGCTCTCGGAAAGAATGAGGCGATCTGATAAATCTTGTCCGTATACAGATAGATAAGAGGTGAGGGCGAAAGGGGAAAGATATACTCTCAAATGTGACAGACTGACTGATTTGCTTAGACAAAGGATTTCCGCTTGACCTCGTGTATCGATAAGATAAGCAAACACGGGCCGCCTCGTGTCTAGACTGCCCGTCCTAGGCAAACAGATTATCGCTTGACCTTGCCGCATGTTTCATGTGCAAGGATAGACACTCGAAAGAGCAAATGTGGTCATCTCGCACCTTTCCAAGATGGTCCGATGACGGAGATTATCTAGGCGTCAATAAGATTCTTTGAAGTAGTCAGTCTTTTCCGACAGGGGAGGGTGAGGAAGGTGTTATCTGGTGAAAGGTGAGGAGGGGCAACCCCCGTCCGATGAACATAACAAAGAATGTTTATCCAGATAAGAAAGGGGGAGATCACTCCTATCGATAGACATGCGTCAGGCTAGGAAGGTACACTGTGACACCGATGCCTAGAGAAGAAGGGGTGGTGGCAGTAGCTTTAGATAGCCATAAGGGCTAAGCGGAGATAATAAAATAAGATAACAAAAATAAATTGGTTAAATGCCTAGACCGAGTGATACCTTAAGTGGGCGAAATTTATTTTTGTCACAGTACATTGTTCTCAGTACACCTGCCTTCACTCCCCATTTTGTTCCAGCTAGTTTTTTTATGATGTTCAACCTCTTGGAGGCTGTTTTGTGTACATGCTGGATATGGTCCCACAAGGTCCATTTCTGATAGAGGATGACCCCAAGGTACTTGGGCTTTTTGTCCCATGCTAGAATCTTGCAGTCCATCTGTAGCTCAACTGGTTCCTTCACTATATAATGTCCTAACGTAAACCATGAGTAAACTGATTTCAAGTGGTTCATCTCGATGCCCTACAATCTGGCGTAGCAAGATACCATTGTCAGTGCTTGCTGTAGAGTGCCAATGAGCTGCTGGCAGTCTCTCCCCAACCCCCACAACACGATGTTGTCTACAAACAGATTCTTCTGGCATGCAAGAGGGCCGGTAAGTTGTTGATGAACACAAGAAAGAGTGAACAATTAAGTGCAGATCCCTGCGGTATGCCCTACTCCAATGGAAGTTTCATTGGCACATGCTTACCAACTATTGACCATGCATTCCGCCCTTGGTAGCTTTCTGCATGGTCTGGGACTTCCCCCTTCTAAAGAAGGTCCTGCCAAGCCTTATGAAAATCCCCTTGAGTCCAAGTTCGATTGACCAATTCCAACAGTTTTCATCTGCCGTTAGGGCCAAGATTCTTGAGCATCTCGTTGCTAAGACCATCAGGCCCTGGTGCTTTCCGTAACTTGCACTTGCGAAGTGCAAATTCTAGCTCTCCATGGGTAAAAGCGCTAGTGAATGTGCTTGTCTCATCTTTGCCATAGACCATGCTGCAGTTAGATTTGGCCTTTTTGGTGCCATTAAGCGCATTCGACATGTCGCTCTGTTTCACTGACTTAGAGATAGCAGCAAAGGCATGGTTCAGAGCGTCCGACCATTTATGGTCTGTGACCACCATGCCTTGAGCCATTAGCAGGGGTGCAGCTGCTTTTGGTTCTTTCGCTCTAGCCAAGTTATCAAGGAGTTTTCGTGCCTGCCGTCCATCCGCAAGATCCAGGTTAGCTGAGGTCTTGGCCCATTTTAGTCTCGTACTTAAAGTAAATAAACATTTTAAAGGTTTAATAAGTGTTATCCAATTCTTTAAAAAAGCGTCTGAAAAGCTAAACAGCTGTGAGGACTCGCATGTATGTTATAAATCTTGATTGGAGCACAACACTGTAGAAATGCTTTCAAATCATGTACCATTGATACCAGTTTTATTTTACTGATTGTAAGTCATTGGAATGATTAACATGCATGACTAGATTGACCTTGGGACATGCAAAGGGTGTAATCATCTTCTTTTTTGAAAAAAGTCGGTAATTTTAAGATTTGATGAGGGAATGTATTGGAATTTTAGTTGATAAAAATTAGTCTTCTAAGCCTCCTTTGTAAAGCTAAAAAAATTTGTGACCATAAAATTTTTTAGAACTTTGATCAACTGGATTATAAAAAGTCATATTTTCACATTCTTTTTCAATATCTTATATTCTGTTAAAAATTATACCCACTGATAAAATGTAGAAAAAAAGGTAATTAAATTGGTTAACATATTGGACAGCTTTTGTAATTCTGTCTTAATGTGAGCTGAAACATCATAAATAAAACTAATCAGAGTTCTCTTATGTGTTTTTTTTTTTTGTTGTTTGGTTAGAATTATATTATATCAGATAGATAATTATTATAAATTTAAAAGTAACACTGTACAGAAAAATATTAGTTAACATTTATTGACTATAATTTTCATAAACTAAAAAAAAAAGTTGAAAACTTTGAGTAAAGTGTGGAAATTAATCATAATAAAAATACCTGAATTGAATGGTTAAAAAATAAAACCTTGCATGCCGACACACATTTAGCCATTTTTTTCAGGAGATAAAAAAATGGATCTAGGTTAGGCTTATCAAAGTACCTAAATACATTGTTGATTAAGATTTAGCACTGTGTGGTCCAAACTGCTCAAGGGTCACTGGCACCTATTTTTTCCTCAGAGTTAATTATCAAAGTCTTTCTCATGTTTTGGCTTAACCAAGAGGATTCAGAGTTTTAGATCACCTAGGTGGGTAACAAACCAAGAAGGTGAATAATTCCCCTCTCTCCCCCAGCAAATTCTGTAGCTATGTTGCTAGTGCAGCTATAACTACAGAATGTTTCGTTATTCTTTTTTTTTTTTTTTTTGAGGCTTCAGTAAATTGGCCAAGGCCGCCAAGCTCACTTGCTCTGAGCAGGCTTAGAATGGTCTATATCTCAGAACAAAAAATAAATGATTTTCCATCGTGACCTGTCCATTTTTCCTTTGTGAATCCCAATACTTCTTGCAAGGTATTGGGTGTTGATTTTGGTTTTCTCATGATATTTATTCTGTCAGTACTCACCATTCTATGGCCACCGTCAGTCGCGAAGCGACTATGGATCATCTCATTTCCATGGGATGAATGCCTGGGCATAAGCTGTGGTCGGAACGATGTCGCCCACACATCAGTTCCCCCCTCTCCACGCAGCTGATGTATCCAAAGGAACGGCAGTGCCGATACAGTTTGGGGTCAGCAGCGTCGCAGGTTCTGCCAGAGTGTAGCACTGGGTGCTGCAAACTGCCTTAGGGTCGCCAGCTCCTGATTTTTCCTCAGGGTTGACTCCCGAAGCCTTTCCCTTGGTTGGGTATAGCTGCAAGGCAGCAGAGGTTTGAAATCAGAGTTTTCCTTCTCCTAGGTGGGTAGCCAGCCATGGCTAACGAGCCCCTCCTGCCCGAAGCTTACTGGTTAAGGCGCCAGTTACTCGCCTGTGCCCCTTCTCCTGTTAGTAAGAACAGTTCCGCCGGACTCAATATCTGAGCCACACGTGAAGGCCGGGAGTTGGACTGGTTGTCAGAGGCTATTTGAGACGCATGCCATTAGGAAGCATTTTGTAGGTAGTGGAGTGCTTACATCCATTACCACTTCCGGCAATGACAATTACTGGAGGGCATTCACCTATATGTCTTTTGGAGAGGCACTTGACAATAATTCCAGACCAAATAACAGCTGACCATAAGGATGTCACCTTCATCTGGATCCCCCCCCCCCATGTGGGCATAGAGGGAAACGAAACGGCAGACAGAAAAGTAAAGAGGGCCCTAAATCTGTGTCAGGAACCCAAATTCCCTGTTCGGACCTGAGACAGAGTATTGCCTCTGCCACCTATCGAGAGTGGCAGGATCGGTGGAAGGCTGAGACCCACAACAAACTCAGACAGATGTTTTCAGTGGATGTTAGGTGGCGGCCCACATCTAAAGGTCTGACAAGGCGTGGAAACACGACCATGTCCAGACTTAGGATTGGCCACACCTACATCACACACTCCTTTGTGCAGAAGAAAGAAGAACCCCCCAACTTTGTGAGTACTGCGACTCTCGCCTCACCGTAGAACAAATCCTCATTGATTGCGGCAATTGCCCCAGATACCAGTATATTAGGGGGCGCACAACTTCAAAACACTATTCGATAATGTTGACCCCGGGAAGGTGCTGGGCTTTGTCCGGGAGTTTAGGTTGTCTGCGAAGGTTTGATTTGTGAAATTGTGAACATATAATATTTACAAAAGATTTTTATTTAATTATTAAATTTTTACTACCTTTACTATTTTAACTGTGAATAGACTTTGTTTTTTACTGTCCTAAATATATAAAATTTAACTCTTGTGGTATGAAGGGAGAGTAATCCTTGAGGGATTTTTGGCACAACATGGCCTAAATTGTGCCGATGTGCCAAAAACTCAGATTCACACAACTCCACATGAACCCTAGTAACTATACTCTTTGCATATTTATTTTTAAAAAAGCTCATGTACATATTAAAATGCTGTCTTAAAAAAGATGTGGACAGTCAATCATCATCATCTCATCTCAGCCTGTGGTCCCTACTGGGGCATAGGCCACCAACCAGCTTTCTCCAGGCATCTCGGTTCTGGGCGAGTCTCTCCAACTGTCCCCATGTCTTGCCCATCTGCTTAGCTTCTGTTTCCAGATCGCGGCGCCATGTGTTCCTGGGCCGTCCTCTATTCCTCTTTCCTTGGGGGTTCCAGGTTAGGGCTTGCCTTGTTATGTTGGATGCCGGCTTGCGCAGGGTGTGACCTATCCATCTCCAGCGTCTCTGGAGGATATCTATTTCAATGGGCTGCTGTTTTGTTCTTTGCCACAGTTCCTCATTCGAGATTTTGTCTGGCCAGCGGATCATAAGAATCTTCCCCAGGCAGGTGTTGATGAATACCTGGATTTTCTTGATGGTGGTGACAGTGGCTCACTAGGTCTCTGCTCCATAAAGTAGTATCGGCTTAACAATGGTGTTAAATAGCCTTATCTTGGTGGTGGTGCTTAATTCCCTAGATCAACAGGTGTTCTTCAGCTGATGGAAGGCTGCTCGAGCTTTACCAATGCGGGTTTTGACATCTGCATCTGTTCCGCCATGGTGATCTATAATGCTGCCTAGATAGGTGAAGCTTTCCACCTCTTCCAGCGCCTCACCTTGGACTATAATGTTTGATGCCTTTATTTTGAACACCTTGCTCTTTCCTCTGTTTATGGAAAGACCCATTCTAGCGGCATTGTCTGCAACAATATTTATCTTTTCCTGCATCTGCTGCTGTGTGTGAGAAAGAAGAGCTAAGTCATCTGCAAAGTCGAGATCATCTGTTTCCACAGTGTCCACTGTATACCGTTTCGCTTCTGGTCTGTTGCTGTCTTCATGACCCAATCTATGGCTAGTAGGAATAATAAGGGAGAGAGTAAACAGCCTTGTCTCACTCCAGTTTGTATTTCAAATGCCTCTGTCAGTTGTCTGCCATGCACTACTCTGCAAGTCATCCCTTCATATGACTTCTTGATGATGTTAGTAATTTTTTCAGGCACTCCATAGTGTCTTAACAGTCTCCAGAGGGTCTGTCTGTCCACACTGTCAAATGCCTTTTCATAATCTATAAAACTGACGTAGAGAGGGGAGTTCCATTCCATAGACTGTTCCAAAATTATGCGCAGTGTTGCTATCTGATCTGTGCATGATCTCTCCTTTCGAAAGCCGACTTGTTGGTCACGAAGATGTGGGTCTACAGAATCTTTCATTCGGTTTAACAGGATGCGATTAAACACTTTCCCTGGAACGGACAGTAGCGTTATCCCTCGATAGTTGGAGCAGGAACTAAGATCGCCTTTCTTTGGGAGTTTGATGAGGTACCCCTCCTTCCATTCTGGTGGCACTTCTTCATTTTCCCATATCTTGCAGAAGAGAGGGTAGAGTAACTTCACACTTGTTTCAATGTCTGCCTTTAGTGCTTCAACTGGGATGCTGTCAGGTCCTGCAGATTTTCCATTCTTCGATTGTTTGATTGCTCTGCGAATTTCTTCCTTGGTGGGTGCACTGCACTTGATAGGTAAGTCTCTTGTAGCTGGGGGTATTTCTGGTGGGTTTACAGGTGAAGGTCTGTTTAGCAGCTCCTGGAAATGTTCAATCCATCTCTTCTTTTGTCCTTCTTCGTCTGTTATCGCGTTACCATTTTTGTCCTTTACTGGTCTCTCTGACATGGCAAATTTTCCAGATAGCTTTTTGATGATTGAGTACAGGTCCTTGGTGCTGTTCTGATGGGCTGCTTCTTCTGCCAGCGCTTCAATGTAGCTCCTCTTGTCTGTTCTGATGCTACGCTTAACATTCCTATCTATTTCAGCATATTCTTTTTGTGCCTTTCCTTTTGCTGCCCTTGTTTTACTGTTGTTCACATCTGCTTTCTTCTCTCTTCTTTCCTTGATCTTCTGAAGAGTTTCTGATGAAATCCACTCCTTGTGGGTGTATGACTTGGGACCAAGGATTTCTAGGCATGTGGAGGTTACTGTTTCTTTAACTTTCTGCCACGTCTGTTCTACTGTCTCTTCTTCTAGCAGCTCTTCTAGGAGCTGGAACTTGTTAGATAAGGTGCTTTTGAACTCTTCCTGTTTTATGCAGTCTTTCAGCGCAACAGTATTGTAGTGTTGGCGTTGGCTGGGCCCACTTGCCCAAGTCTTTTTCAGCTTCAGTTTCACTCGAGCGCACAGAAGATGATGATCTGAAGAAACATCTGCTCCTCGTCTTACACGTACATCTTGAAGAGATCGACGGAACTTCTTCACAATACAGACATGGTCTCTTTGGTTCTCTGTTACTAGGTCTGGTGATATCCATGTTGCTTTGTGTATTCGTTTGTGTGGAAGACAGTTCATCCAATCACTAAGTTGCTTGTGGCACACATGTCCGCAAATCTCTCTCCATTTTCATTCATCTCGCCTAATCCATGTTTTCCCATGATCTCTTCATATCCTTTGTTGTTATTGCCAACCTTAGCATTGAAATCGCCCATTATGACGAGGATGTTCCTTTTTGGTTTGTCCTGTAGGATGGTAGTCAGCCTATAGTAAAAATTGTCCTTCTCCTCCTCTTTACTGTCGTTTGTAGGGGCGTAGCATTGTACAATGTCTAAGTTAATTCTTTCCTGCACTGTGTGGAATGAGGCTGTTATTATCCGTGGTCCATGCGCTTCCCATCCTATAAGTGCTCTCTGAGCCTGCTTAGACAGCATCAGGGCTACTCCATGGGTGTGTGTAGCCTCCTGCTCATTTCCTGAGTATAAAAGTAGCTCACCTGAAGCCAGTCTTTTCTGCCCGGAGCCAGTCCTCTTGACTCACTGATTCCTAGGATGGTGAGGTTGTACCTTTTCATCTCAGCTGCCACTTGCGCTGTCTTCCCAGACTCATACATTGTCCGGACATTCCATGTACCAATGGTGGTGGTGGTCCTGGGAGATGATGGTCTTCGGCCTGTCAGCTTCCAGAAGACTGTGGCTTTCACTGGCATGCGTCATAAACCTTCCAGCTGGAGGTCCATCCTCTCCCAGGTCCGTGACTTCTGTTGATTTGCTGTTTGGTGTTTCTGTAGCTAGTGTTTTTTCTACAGGGTAAGGTAGCTAGCCCTACGTCAAACCCTCCTTTTTCCGGGCTTGGGACCGGCATATGACGGAGTTCGGCATATGGCATAGTTTGGACAGTCAATCTATGAACTTATTATATAAAATGAAAACAGTTGATTTCTGAATAACTCTAACATATCTAAAAATATATATGCAAAATTAGCAGTGCATGCCACTTAATCAAATGTTTTTTTTAGCAAATGTGTATGCTTATTATCTTCATAAATTGGTTATTTATTTAGATGTTTACAATAATTTGAGTATGGAGAACTCTTTCTTGCTAGTCAGTCATAGTTATTGCCAGCTATGCTCATTCAGTGAAAAAAATACATGCTATTTTTTTATCTCTATAGATATCCATTAATTTTTTTTTGTTCTGTAAATATAGGTAACTATCCTCAAGATGACTACTCAGTTTATGCCCCCTACAACATACATGGCAGGAACTCCATTCACAGGGTATAATGGATATCTAAATAACAGGAATGGAGGATTCTCTTTTCGCAAAAGAGTTGAAAGAGTGGACTGGAGAAAGATAGCTTCTGTAGACATTGATAACATTTCCAGGACTTTGGACTTCAACACCCTTCAAGATAATATCATGAATATAACATTTTGTAATCTTGAAGCTGAAATGGTGAATTTTTTTTAAAGCTACCTTTATAAAATATTCTTGTTGAATTTTTAAAAAATATTTTTACATAACCATGTTGTCAAGCTTCTATGAAGTGTTACATTATGGAGGAAATATGTTAATGAAATTGTTTTTTAGTTGTCATGTTTTTAACAAGTAGTATTTGCATTAGTTTATCTAAGCATTTTTTAAGCCTATGGAGTAAAAGAAATTTATCTGCAAAAAGTAGAGTTATCTAATCCAGATGAATGTCTTGTGAAATCAGATAATGAAATAAGTAGTCAACTCTCAGTGGTGTACTTGTGTAATAAAATCAATCTAACCATTCCTAAATGTAGTGTAAATAAAAAAAAAATGAATTACTTAACTCTCCAGCAGGTGACCTATGAACTACATAAGATCAGTAACCTCAATCCTATCTTCCAGTTTGTGAATAACAATGTATTGTTTTAGGCCCATATGATAGGACAGTTTCTTCCTTTTTTTCTTATCTAAGGCCACCTCTCTTCTTTTGCCATCATACACAATCTGCATCATGCTGTCCATTCTTGGACAGTTTCCTTCCTCATACTTTTTTTGATGTATATAGTCCTGAGATCCCGGTTGCAGACATCTTTAGGTTAGTCTTACTCGCTGGGCAAGCTCAGCATAAAGGATGTCCTTGAGAGTTCTTCCATCTGGCATTTCATGGCAACATAATTGTCTCTGTTCAATAGAGATTAGATGCTGTGTTTATTGATCATTTTCAAATCTTCTTATTTAAGTTAGAATCCCTAGAGGAGATGCACATTTTACGTTGCAATCAGCATAGGAGATGCACATTTTACGTTGCAATCAGCATATGTGAAAACTGTTACATTTATGATCTTGATATATGTATGTTGAGTAACTCTCACTACCACATTGTGCTCACTACACAGCCATTGTCTTTTATATCTGCATGTGGTCCCACTTGGAAATGTGATGTTAGTGTAATTAAATTAAATTAATTAGTTTGGTAATAATTAATGGAGCTATTAGGTGTACAGTCTAGGATATTCTAATGTGACCATAGACCAGCGCAGATTACATACAATTACAAAAGGAAGAATTACCCTAGCACATAAAGATAAAATATTTAGTAAATAAAATGTAAAAGGAAGGGATTACAATGATGTAGAGAGCAGTTTTGTCAAAGTTGAACCAAAGGTCCTTGACTCTTGACCAGTGTTAAAAACCTCTTCTCTGAGCTCAAGAAATGAGAAATATGTTCCTTGCCAAATCCTCATTTTATATGAAGGAAGTAGAAATGTGGTTGTTGGTTGTGTTTGTAATTCCTAACTTCTGATATTCCTGCTGAAAATATTGAAACTTTCCTTTTTTGGTACATGATGTTTTGGCAAAGCCATTTTGGCACGACCGTTTTGGCATGAGCCATTTTAGTGTAGGAGACATTTTGGCGCAAGGTGTTTTGACTATAATTTAAGAAACACGTAACTTCTATATTAAAGTTTATTTAACAATACCATATTATTGTTTGTATAGTATGAATTCTACTCCCCATCCACCAAAATGTTTTTTAATAAAGTTTTGGATTATTTTATGAATATGTTATAGTTTGTTGGCTGATTTGATATCATTTGGGGCAATCGCATAAATCATCATTAATAAATTGGACCTTGGGAGGGGGGATAAATGCAATACTCCGCCCTTCCCCTGTGGACAGACCAATACTTTTTCAGATTTCTACCTGGTACCATGATATTGACATGCTACCCCCGGCCCCATACATTAAACGTAAGGTGAGCAAAACGCACATGATGGCATTCATCAGTTTTTCATGCTTTTTATTTTTTTAATTAGAGGTATTATAAATTAAACAAATCATTTTCGTTTGCACTTAAAAATTGCATCAACTTTTCTATTGTAAGTTTTTTTTTTTTACGCTATTTAAACTTATACTCATATTATGGTGTTTTGCACTTAAAATTGCCTCAATTTTTCTATTGTTAGGTTTTTATTTGGACGCTATTAAAACTTATACTAACGATATAGTGTTCATGATTTGACAATAATTACAAAACAAACTTGTGTACCAAAAATATCTCTTGTTCTATACATGAATACGTTAGACACAAACACACATACAAAACATAGATTGTATCATTCTTTTTTAAAGAAAAATAGAGACCAAAGTATTACACCCCCTTGCGCCTAAACAACCATTGCTGCTAAACAGTCACATCAAAATGGCTGCACCAAAATGTCCTGCTTGGTTCCTTTTTACCAGCCTGTTTATCAGAACTGGAACCTGCCCCCGAATGTGTGAAAACACCTTTATAATCTTATTTTATTCTTAGTTGGGAAGCCAATTATTAGAAAAGGTTATCTTAGGTTTTTGTTTTAGTGTTTCATCATTGAAGAATCTATATTAGTATATATTTATCAAGAATGATCTTCAAAATCTTAAGTAAACCTACTCATGGACTCACACATCAATTGATGTTACATGGGGATTCATGGACTGTTGCATGTGGTGAAAGAAAATAATTAAATACTAAAAACTTAGAAATTTATATCCCATCATTTCGAAGTAATTTAGGAAATAATTAATTCTTTGCATAATTTAAAGTAAATTTTCTTGATATACATTATTATTATAATATATTCTAGACAATCTGTTAGATTTTGGCAAAAATTGGATATTTCAAATTCATTTTCTACAGGATATAAGATCACTGGATCCCAATTTTGTGAAGGTGTTCAAGCTATCACAGTTGACTATTGAATACCTTTTGGTAAAGCTTTTTAAATGATTTTTCAACCAATATAAGATTATTAAAACATTTATTGCTGAATTATTGAATTTATAGATTTAATATATATATTTTTCTTAAAATTCCTTTTGTTTTTTACATCTAATTATATAATTATTGCTAAGGTTGTTTTTTTTTTTATAGAAGACATATATGTAATCCTGCAGCAGTTACTACCTCATGGCTCTGCCCTGTTGTACATTATTTTCATAGCCTACTTCATTAGAGCTAACTCTTACTGAATTGTGAGTTAATTGCATCCCAGGTGGAGATGTGTCTTAGAGCTACAATATATTCAATATTAGAAAACCAATTACTTTGTCTCTCTCAATAATAAAACAGAGACAAAAATACTCCTCTTCAAAACAAAAATAAAAAAATACCTTCACTATCCTGCTCCACTTCTTCGCTCACAAAAAATCACCAGCTGACCCACTAACAATTTCATCCCATTCAAACCCCCTCTCAAAACAACCTTTACTTTTCAACCTCACACTCAAATGCCCCCCTCCTCCTCCAAAGATAACAGGAGACACAGACTGACCACAACTGAGTCCTGACACCAGGCTTTGATCACTGTACTTAGGGGCTGACTGAATGCAAGCCAACAAAAGCTGGTTGAGACTAACATTTCTTTTTGGCAACTTAGAACAATATTGTGCTCCAGAAATAGTGTGCAATATTTCTTTCCTCCACCTCAGGAAAGAGAGCTTCCTAGCCTACAATCACTGTAAAAAGAGTGAGTTGTGGCTGTTCATATGTATATTGGTGTTGCATGGTGGTATGCTTATTATACAATGTTATTTAGCAGATTGAATAAAACAAGGAAAACAAACCATGAATTGTAATTCTAAACACAATAGATAAATTAAAATACAAGCAAAAGAAACAAGATTGCTTTTTTAAAAAACAAAGCTTATCTAAGGGAAAGAACAACTAATTACTGCCACTTATCTCAGAATGGTAGGGTTTAGCCCTTTTCTGCCATATAAAACAAAATTAATTAATTAGTATTGTGTATTGTCATCGACTGAATAATTATGCACAATTTCAACTTGATCTGAGAATGGAAAATGGAAGAACAAACGTGTCAGAAAGTAATAATGGGAGTAAATCCATGTATATACACACACATCTCTCATTAAGTAGCAGTTATTCCCCATATTTTGATATCAAACAAAATAATTAATTATCATTAGTTATTCAACTAATTGGTTAATTTTTAAATTTGATTCTTGTGTTGTCAGGTAAAAGAAATAAATGTGCAAAATTTGAACTTAATCAGAGATTGGGTGTGGAAGAAATAATGTGTACACATTTTTTACCATGCAGACAGACAGAGTGAGTTGATATAAGTTTTGTAAAAAATATATGTTAAAATACTAATAATGAATTCACATGAAATATATTTATTAAGCCAAAGTAGTAGTATTACTCAATTGAACTGAATGAATCCATTGAGCTTTGACCCTAAGCTCATGTCTGGGTACCTAAGTAGTACCTTTTAGTGACACCACAAAATTTTTATGACTTCATCATAACTGTACTAGTTATTACTTAAACACATAAATAAATTGTCATACATTGATTTATTCACTCTTCTTAGCAATGCTAGAAAACACCAATAAATTACATTATTTTAGTTGCAATTATTATTTTAAGTAATGTTTGAGGAGGCTGTAGTCTTAGCTTGTAATAATTAGTAAGGCAGTGGAGAGGAAGCCCAAAATTAATGTGAAGTCTCTTATGCTCATTTAAACTAATTTTACGTGAGCAGCAGAGTTCTACACTGCCAGAGTATTAACGAGAAGGATAGGTTTCTTCCACCATGCTCCTAATGGATCAAGAGTGAGCAGCTTGAGAGTTATTCCATCATTTTTTATGAAGGCATATTCACTTTAAAATCCTATCCATCCAATTCCATATTTTCCATATAGATCAGGGGTGGGCAACCTTTTTCTACAGAGGGCGCATTAATAAAATTTGAGGACTATGCGGGCCGCACATATATAAGTGGCGAAGTGAATTTGGTGGCCCCGAATAAAATAGAAAAATACAAAATAAAGGGAAGTGTACTTCAAACAATAACATTTAGTACAAGTTTCACTATTCCTTCTCTATAATATCGCAGTTCATTTCCTGTGCGAGGCTCCCATCAATCATGGACTTTAGCAACTATGCCAGGGACAGTCCTGCAAATAATTCTAAAACATACTGCTTCTTTTCCCTACAATATGCTCAAATTCAATGTAACTTCGTATAAAGTTTCCAGTTACTAAATTATGATTGGAATATTTTCTTTATTTTCTTAAAAATGTTGTTTTTCTTAGTGAAAGCTCCATTAGTTGTTACCCTTGCCATCTTGTACAAGCCAACCCAACTCTTTCAACACAGTTCTATTACCATTGACTAAATACTGGCCTGGGCTTATGTGTTTTACTGAATTTATCAAAATATTGCTATTAAATATAATCTTCTTTTTCTTTTTAGAAAGACGTTTCTTTAGCCTCTTCATTCTAAGTGATAAGAATCAAAAGTTTCAATAATCTCTATAGATATTTACAATTATTTATTTTTAATATACTTGTATTTTATATGTGTAATGTGTGGGAACACTTGATTTATTTAGGTTTTTGTGGGCTGCATAAAACACTTTGGCAGGCCGCATGTGGCTCACGGGCCGTAATTTGCTCACCCCTGATATAGATGAATAAGTAAAAAAAACCAATTTAATACACAGATAAGACTTACCCAGATCAATTGTTGGGAACCCATGCCCTTGGTGCATGTAGTTTTAATGTTTTGAGTAGGGATGGCTTAAATGCTATAATATATTTAGTTTATATTTAGTTTAGGGATGCACCATAGATGATGGACTTTGAACCCAACAGTGATAGTGACAGCATATAACCATACATAGCATAAATTCTTTTAGTTTGTAGAGTTGGCACATAGCTTCTACAGCAACAACATCATTATGTGACAGAGAATGGACTGTGTCGCAATTCTGCATTTATTAACTGTTGAGCTTTGTGGACTTAGTCATTTCCAGTTTATTTGTAACTTATTCATTTGTTTAACAGATTGGCTTTGAAATAAACTTGTACAATTATGTGCATGCATCTGGCTTCAAGGTTCAAAGAAAGTAATAAATAAATCACACAACAAGAAACAAACCACTGATTACCATGCATGGAAAAGAAACTGATTCAACAATAGTGGTGATGTTCATTGACTACTGCTCTATCTTTTAACCCCTCAGTGACTTTAGGGAGATCTTTATTGATAGAAGAGGCCTGACAGCAAATAACATCTACTGGTTATTTGGAGCTGTTTTTATGCCGTGGAACCACTAGCATTGGGAGATAAGCTTATGGGTAATATGTCTGCAGAGTTCTCAACCTCAATGTGAGCCTTGTTGAGCACACAAAGAGTATTTCTTGCCTCAGTCATAGTCATTCTTACTTTTTATAGTTTAAAGTCATTGCATTTTGTTTTTTTTAAAGCACAGTCAAGAGTATTTAGCTGGACTTTGTGCAACACTGGAAGCAAAATGCCAAGAATCAGAGCAGGTACATTTTCATTCAATTGTATAGATTATTTTTCTAGATATATCAATATCAATACTAGGATAGAAATAGTAAAAGGTATAAGGTTATATATATATATATATATATATATATAACATTTCTATAAACCCAATTATTATTTTTAATGAAATCTTAGATATTGTTAAAACACACATTTTCAAACTTATAGGTTTTAGCTTTCTTCTCTCTTACTACTTAAGTTCTGTTAACATCTTGTCTCTTACAAATCTAGCACATTCAGTCCTGAATTATCAGGAGCTTGTAAACAACAAGAAAAATGTGTGATTAGAAAGCTTATAAAAAAAATTTTGAAATGTCTTCTTTATAAAGTTTTGAGTCAATATGTTGCAGACACTTTGCACAAATGGTATACATTGCAAGAGGTCTTACTTAGAAGATGAAACAATGTCTTTTACTTGAAATATATATTTTTTTAAACATTGCCATTTTGATTAGTTAATATTCAAAGCTGGATTTATAGCTATGATGAGAACTTCAACATTTATTCAGCCTTGTAATGTAAATCAATCAGCCTTTTGCCCTCGGTTGTCAGTTTGTCAAACCCCCCAACATCAGTTTGGAAATACTGTACCAGTAGATTTACTTGAAAAATTTAATTCCAGATAAAAATATTTCACTTACATATTTCAATGGGTAGTTATTTTTAGATAACACACACTAAAGTATAATTGTAATTTTTTTTACTCTGGCAGAAAGTTGCAATGGCCAAAAAGGATATTGATGACCTGCAGAAAGAATTAGCTGAAGTTAAAAAGGAAAGTCATAGAAGAAAAAAACTATTGATAGCTCAGCAGCAACTAATGTATGCTGGCAATGAAAGCTACAATAAGGTAAAACAAATCTTTATAGATAAATAATCTTGCTGGACAATGGAAGTTTTGATAAACAAAAAATCATCTTTTTGGCATCTAAAATCTTGAAGTAGAGTTCACCAAAAATTGACAATCTACCATTACAACACCTAATCACTGTTTACTGCCAATACAATGCAGTGGAGGTTCATTGTTCTGGAAAAAAAAGTAATTCCTCATAATTAAAATGTTTTTTTCCCACCGAATCAGCTAGCCCATTTGAAAAAAAACCATGCTGAGATTACTCCCTTAGAGCACGGAAGAGGAAGCGAGCAGTGAGTTGTAGGGTCGCCTTTTCCCCGTACAAGGACAGACCCTCTGCCACACATGGACCAGTTCTCTCTCTCTCATTACCTTGTCCCGATCGTTCATCTTGCAGAGCTCTGCATTCATGCAGAATGTGCTCTATTGTCTCATCGTCCTCGAAGCAATGGCGGCACCGTGTGTCGTAGTTCTCCCTCCACCATCCAAAGTACGCACCTATTGGACAGTGTCCGACTCAGAACTGGGCTAGGACTGCCTGTTCCGCATGGCAGAGCTTCCACCATGCGTCCTTTCGGTTGGTCTACTCATCTGCTTGTGTAGCTCTAGGCCGTTCTCGGAAGCGTCCCAACTAGCGTACCACTGTGTCGGGGAAAGAGCAGCCCGCTCTTCCGGTAGATTCATCTCTCCTCCAGCTGTCCGTATCTCTCGTGAGCTAACAGGATGGCTTGCTCTCTGCGCAACCTCTGCCCTCCCAACTAGCGTACCACTGTGCCAACAGTCGGTTGTCGGCTAGGGATCGTACAGTCGCAAGGCTGTATGGTTCATCATTTAAGGTGCGCGTTGCTGCCACGGCTTTCGATAAAAAGTCAGACCTCTGATGACTGACCAGGCCACAATGGGATGGAACCCACTGTATAAAACTATTTACATTGAGCTGCAGAAGGTGCTCCACCACCACGAGGAGTGCTTCTACCCGTCCATGCCTGCAAGCTGCCCTTCAAGGGCATTGAGGGCAGAGATTGAATTGGTGAAAATGACCACGTTCGCTGGGGCCGTGGATCCATTTCGACTCTTTCCGCTACCCACGTCATTGCTGCAAGCATTGCTTCTAGTTAAGCTTCTGTGCTGCTTTTGCCGTTGTAAGGCCCACTCAGCTCCACACTTTCAGGGTTGCCTGAGAGTTGTACCACCATCCTATACCCAACTTTTGTAGTGCCCTCAAGCGTCTGCACGGAGCCGTCCGCGTAGATAGTGGTCACTCCTGCCGGATACGAGGCGATAGTTTCTCTGGCAGTTTGTAGTAGCCGTTTAGGATCACACTGCTTTGTAACTGCCGGGTCAATTAAGCTCCTTTGCACCGTCAGCATGCCAAAAGCTTTGTAGGGGGGAAAGGAATCGGTCGGGGAAAGAGCAGCCCGCTCTTCCGGTAGATTCATCTCTCTGACCAGCCCACGCGCCACATGCATGAAGAAGGGCCGGTTTTTGAGACGTCTCTTGCCCTCCCACTTGTCGACCAGACTTCTGAGCGGGCATCTCTCCTCCAGCCATCCGTATCTCTCGTGAGCTAACAGGACTGCTTGCTCTCTGCGCAACCTCAGCGGCGGTACATTGGCCATGATTTTGCTAGCGTACATTGGCATAGTGCAAAACGTGCCGGATATGAGTCTTATGGCTTGATTCTGGACCACCAACCATTCATCTAAATTTGACCAAAAATTCACATTGTTTAACCATGTTACATTCACATTTAAAAACTTAACATTTTAGGGGGGGGGGAGAAATTATTACATATATACCTTATTTATTTGAGCTGAGACATTAAATAATAATAATAATATAACACTTATAATATAACGTGGATGTGATATAAAATTAATCTATTAATCTATTAAGTTATGCAATTACAAAAGAAGAAAAACTAATATTAGTTTTGTGTGGTTTTCTGTGGTTTGTCTTGTCTTGCCATAACAATTAGATCTTTAGAGCTTTCAAAGAGTAGTAATGGGTTACTTTTGTCAACTTAAAGTGAATCGCTTTGTTTCTTAAAATTTAAATATCAGGTGGCCGAGCCTCGCTCTGGAATATTTTTGTAATTATGAAAATGAACGATCAGATGAAGACTACTAATCTGAAGAGTTGCTTTAGTGTTCTCTTAGTGCAGTCTAGACAAAACCACAGCTCACATCCCTCTTATAGTTTTACAATCCATCTTTTGATTAAAACTATTGTAGGCCTACTATTATTGGCTTGGAAGAAAGTCTTAGCAGTGTAACTTCTCAGATGCTTAGGTTCAGACATTTAATTATGGAATCAGTATATTCATTATGGCTTTTGTACGAAACATCAAGTGACGCAAATCTCTACGTTATAAGGCTAAAACAGGCACTTTGTGACAAAGTCAAA
The DNA here is from genome assembly GCA_021533235.1 of Biomphalaria straminea. Lineage (NCBI taxonomy): Eukaryota > Metazoa > Mollusca > Gastropoda > Planorbidae > Biomphalaria > Biomphalaria straminea. The sequence continues at coordinate 5,339,169 of JADKLZ010019686.1, read as the reverse complement.
TGGCGCTTTTTTGTTAATAGACTTAAATCATTGCATTAGTTTTCTAAAGAAACATCTCAGTGGGGCACGTCTGTTACGCCAAGGTTTTCAAGAATATGTTTGTCCCCTATACTGTATACGTGCCCTGTCCAGCCTGACTGTCAGACTATAAGACCTTTATACAGGCTTTTGCCCTCCATCCATCTCAGTGGTGATACAGCCCGTGGAGGGATATGGCCTCCATTTAGATCTCTCCTGGGCCTTCCGTCTCCATGCCCTAACCCCAAGCTTTTTAGCTTTTTACCGAGGTTTATAGTTAAATAAAAAAAGGCTGTAGCGTACGAAACTCGTTGACCACTAGCTAGATATCATGTTCAGTTTGAGCAAGTAAGGAGTAGAGAAGCTGTGTTATGATCATTTCCTTTGTTTTGGTACGGGACAGTAGACACAGAAGCATGAACACATGGTAATAATTCATCAGCAAAATAATAATAATAATAATATAACACTCATTCTTTTCTAACATAATAATAATAAGGCTTGTCTTCGAGTCCGAAGATTAATGAGGAATGCAGTATTTCCCGTGGCTACGCAGCCCAGCTGTGACCTACATATTTTGCCACATCCAGGGCAATGTGTATCCCACTGCCTTTGTGACTTCCCTCTGTCTCGTTCTGAGACCGCATGCTACCAGGTGCTCTCTTCTATGTCAGCTATGGCAAGTTGCTGCTTAAGTTGTTCTTTGAAGCGTTTCCATGAGGTGGCTCTATTATGTCGATCACCTTTTAGCTCTCCAAAAAAAGACTGCCTTTGGCACACGTTCGTCTCCCATATGAATAGAGGAAAGAATCCTTGAAAAACTAAAGTCACAACGTGACCTAAATTTAAAATCTAGATCCAAATTGTAGTAGGTAGGTAGGATTGTGGTTGTTGAATGTTCCCAGTTAAACGTTTTTGATATTCATGCTGATAATCTTGAAACCTGTGTTTTTACCTGTATTACTGTAATGATAAAGAACACAGTAGAGTAACCTTAAACAAGGCTTTATTATTCTAGAACGACACATAAACTGACGAGAGAGACCTGGACAGTCACACACTCAATCAATGTTGTGAACACATTCTCACGACGTTACACATACATAAACAAATAGTAAACATTTCACCACAATTACTTACCAAACTGTTGTCCCAATGGTTGGTCCCTTTGGGTTCCGGCTCTTGAGTTTGTTGTCTGTCTGATAAAAAGTTTGTAATTGTTATTTCTCCCACACCCAATCTTGGATCTAGCTGAAATTTTGTTTTATTATTTTTTTTACCTGAAAAAAACAAGAATCAAGAAAAAAGTATTTTTTATATATTTTTTTTCCCTGACAGTGTCCATTTTGTGCCAAAGCTTTCCTCAACACCAATTTCCTTCAGTCCCATATCAACAGAAGACATACTAGCATATACAAAGATGGCTCCACTTCTGTTAGTCCTGACTTGGGAGTGGGATCAGAGAGTGCAAGGATTCACTTAGAGGCAGAGCTAAGCCAAATCAAAGAGCAGATGTTGAAACAGCAAGCTGAGTTGGAAGAAGAGAAGAAAGCTCTTAAGTCTCTGAAAAACAAAGTGAGTCATTTCAATTTGAAAAGACTTAATAAAAAAGCAACTTTTTTTTTTTAGCATTTTTATTGAAATTGCACAATACCAGTCAGGATTATCCACCCCTGCAATATATCACTATGATTTTCTAGAATTTTTATAGAATGGTAATACAATTTTGTTATTAGCCTTTTGTTTTGAGCATGAACAATCTTAATGGTATTTGTTAGTTTTAGACAGTATATAAACTGACATTTTAGTAAGCTAACATTGCAAACAATAGTACAAACTATAATATATATAAAAAGAGAAATTTTGTCATTTGACAATACTATTGTATTAGTCTTTACTTATTTTTTTTGGTCATGAATGTTAGTTCTAATAAACTAAATAAAGCACATGGTTCATAGTGATCCTCTAAAGTTCTCAAATCTCCTAAAAAAATAAGTCTCCTAAAATCCTCACATTTCTATCCAATATTTTTTAAAATGCATTTTTGTTTATTTCTTTCTAACAATAATCATAAGAAGAAGAAGAAAGAAACTCGACCGTTGCAGAGCCAGAGAATGAATACTCATTCATTTCTAACATAGTAATAATAATAATAATACAACTTATTGTTATATCAATCGAGGGGATTATAACAACTGAGCTCACATATACCTTCAAGGCCCGAGAGCATTCCTAGGAACATTCTCGTTGCCTGTCAGAGGGTGGTACTACTGCAGACCTGCCACATCACCAGAAAATTCCTCAGTGGAAACTATGATGATGATGGACTATGATGAATTTTGTTTCTCTTTAGCGAAACTCGACCCAGGCAGCGTCAGAGAATGAATACTCTTTCGTTTCTAACATAATAATGATTATAATAATAATAATGAATTCTGTTTCCTTTTAACAAAACTTGATCCTGCCTGTGCCAGAGAATGAATGCTCGTTCTTTTCTAACATTATAATAATAACATGCCTCAAAGAAAGTCATCTCTACCCTGAAACAGAAGGCTTTGTTACAGAAATACAATGCAGAAAAATTAAGACAAAAATTATGAGAAGCATATCCTAAAACTCAACATTATTGACAAATGCCAAAAATGTGGAAATGTGGGTATGTCAATTGAACACATAGTGGCAGGATGTTCAGCCCTATCAGAATCTGCCTACCTAGGTTGCCATAATCAAGCTGCAAATGTTAATACACCAACACTTGGCTTTGACACATAAATTGATAATACTCCTCTTTATTACTAATACACGGCACAGGAGGTTTTCAAGTCTACTGATCATCTGCTGTACTGAGATATGCCTGTTTTAACCGACAAAATGGTAGATTTTAATCGCCCTGACCTGCTGTTCATTGATAAAAAAGAAAAAAAACTTTACCATTGTTGAAATTGTCGTACCACTGTGTCATAACTTAAGAAAAATGGAAATAAAAAAAAACAACAACTGGATAAATGGAACCTAGGCTTGGAGATTCCTTTCCTTCCTTCCTTTTCGTTTTGCTGCTCTTGTTTTACTGTTGTTCATCCTTTCTTCTCTCTTCTCTCCTTGATCTTCTGAAGAGTTTCTGCTTAGATCCACTCCTTGTGAGTGTATGACTTGGGACCCAGTACTTCTTGGCATCTGGAGATTTCTTTCAGTTTCTCCCACTTCTGTTCTACTGTCTCCTCTTCTAGCAGCTCCTCTAGGAGCTGGAACTTGTTAGATAGGGTGACTCTTGCTGTTTTGTGCAGTCTTTCAATGCAATGCTATTGTAGTGTTGGCGTTGGTAGGGCCCACTTGTCCAGGTTTCTTCAGCTTCAGTTTCACTCGAGCAAACAGATGATGATGATCTGAAGCTACATCTGCTCCTCGTCTTACACATACATCCTGAAGAGATCCACGCAATTTCTTCCCAATACAGACAAGGACTATTTGGTTCTCTGTTGATAGGTCTGGTGATATCCATGTTGCTTTGTGTTTTTGTTTGTGTGGGAAGACAGTTCCTTCAATCACTAAGTTGCTTGTGGCACACATATCTGCAAATTTCTCTCCATTTTTATTCATCTCACCTAGTCCATGCTTTCCCATGATCTCTTCATATTCTTTGTTGCCATTGCCAACCTTAGCATTGAAGTCGCCCATTATGATGAGGATGTTGTTTTTAGGTCTGTTATGTTTGTCCATCCTCTCCTAGGTCCATGAATTTTGTTGATTTGCTGTTTGGTGACTCATCTGGGCACATCCATTGTCTTCCGAGACAGAAGGAGCCATATATAATTTGAATTTGAGTGTCGTGCAACATAATATACAAATGGGTTCAAATATCAATAAATAGCTAGATAGTAGTAAAGTAAAGTTCTCCTTTCAGACCTTGCGATTTATAGGGCAGAAGATGTAAAGGTCCATTGATACTGTGGCCTATGGTTAAGGAGGGTATGAGGCCAGCACAACGACCAACCTCCTTTACTTTTCCCCAACTAATGTCAGCTACCCAATGGAGCTGGGTGGACTTAAAGGTGCCCAAGCAATATGAAATAAAAATCCCAGTCTTCACCAGGATTCGAACCTGGGACCTGGTTAAGTAGCCAAGCATTTTACTGCTAGCCGCCGCGCATCCATATAATAGTAACTAATTTTGTTCACACACTATGATTTCTACTTAAAAATTACACTGCCCCTCCCCCCCTCAAAAGGCTAGAGTGGGGAGGGCAGAATATGCATTTCCACACTACTCAATCGTACCAGAGGAAAGCGACATAATATTAAAATGATATAGATATTCAACTAATTTTGTTCACAAACTATGATTACTACTTACAAATTGGACTGCCCCCCCCTCCCAACTCAAAAGATTTAGGTGGGAGGGTAGAGGGCAGTAGATATAATCACCAATCCCACCCAACCCAATAGGCAAACATACAAGAAGCGAAACGATTGGATAATATATCAAAAAGAAGCTTTTATCATATAGATATGTAATTAATTCTATTTAACAAATTGTGATTTCTACAAAAAAATTGGACTTCCCCCCCACTCGAAAGTTTAGGGTTGATGCAATTGTAAAAATAATGTAAAAATAAGTTAAAATATAAATAATTACTATACATTATTAACATAAGTAGAGAATTCATATAGAAATTGTGTGATTTCTCTACTAAAATAATTTATCCTTCTTGACTGACATCAATATGCAGGCCTACAAGACTTGAAAAACTCCCTGTAAAAATAACTCAAGACAGCTCTTGTAAACCTCAACAACAACTGCAAGACAATCAGCCTACAAAGGATCCCAGCACACAATGATTAGAAAAGCAGACATATTGGCCAAAGATGGCAGAATTAATAAAACAATTCTAAAAAAGTCCCTCTCTGAAGAAAAAAAAAATAGAGAGTAGAATAAATGAGAAATGGACCAGCTCTCACCCAGATTTAATATTAATAATAATAATTATAGCTTTTATGTAGCGCTATTTTTATGCATACAGCATGCACAGAGCGCTATGGTCCAATCTTATTTGTGGTAGTGGGGGGGTATCTGGTAGAAGATTTTCCGTGCTGCTTTTAGGCACTCAGATTTCAAGAAAAATGTCTATTACAAGTTGTAATACCAACATAATAATTTCATGTCAGAACGGACACAACAGAATGAACAGAACAACAGAATGAAATAACACATGTTCGGAAGCTAAAAATAGGGACTAGTGAGGATTGCCCTTGTGGAGCATCACTGGAAGATTGCCAAAGCATGTCCTTCAAAGCTTCAAACTCTATAGAAAGGCTTGAACAAGACACTGGCCCCAAAACGCATAGAAAAATACTATATGGATAGCTGCTAGATCTGGAAACCACTGCGCAGTTCATGGCAGATAGTGGACTACTCGACTGAACCTTCCAACACATAAATGATTAGGAAGATACTTTTCTTCAATTCAACAATATACTCCTGTATGAATTGACTCTTAACACGTCTTAAAATTGGTCAAACTTTTCAATGCAGTCAAGTGCTTTTCCAAAAGTTTTGAAAGTAAATCATCCCCTCTCTCCCACTTTTAAGATCTGACTTTCTAGTTGCTCAGACACCTGTTTTTTGTTTTTTTAAGAAAAGTAATTTGCCCATTCCTCCTTTATTTTCTTTGAGGTCAGCATAATATCCAAGCGTATGCAGGACATTCATTTAGTGGTGTATACAATTTAACCATTTCAATTTAGATAAAATCCTCAAACTTGAATTTATTATAAATAAACACAAATATTAAGTATTAAGTAACAATATAGATCAATATAATTTAGAGAGATGAAATAAAGCGAATTTTTTAAAAAACTTATTCGGGTTTTAATGAGCTATTTGTAGCTCTTTTATTAGTTTACACTGATTTGGAAATAGAAACTGTAAACAAAACAGCTTTCATCAATATTGTCAACCATTTACACATTTTATCATTTATGTTATTTATATATTTACTAGTCAACCCACGACCCGTTATTTTGCAGGGTAGGCCTTAGGCCACTGCAACCTATGCGACCGCACTGGGCCCAAAAATTTCTTAGAACCTGCGCTAATTCTACTCTATATGTGTAAATTATTAAATTAATCCATTTATAACTTATAACAGATTTCCGTGGCATCCTGAATTACCAAGAGCTCCTAGAAATCTCCTGAAATCGCAAAATATACGAAAAAGTCCTGGAAATCTCCAGAAATTTTAAAAATCTTCTGAAAACTCATACAAATCTCCTGATATAAATATACAATAATTGTCATTTTGATGTGTCATTCAATATGGAAAATGCCTACCTAGGCGCAAAAAAAAAGGCATTATCCAGTAATTGTGGAATCTGGTGAAAGAAGCTTCTAGCGACTTAAACTAATGAAGAATTACTTTGAGGTCAACAATTCTTAAAGTTAGATTGAAACATAAGGTAATTCTTGCTATTGAGCATGATCTATATAGGAAACAGAATTCTTATGATATGCTGTATGACTTTCGCTACGCGCAAGGCTCGTAAAGTAATTCTGTATGTAGTAAAGAATGAATAAAATGCAAAGACAAATGTATTTTCGAATACGAACTCTTAATTTTCACTTATTATCCTTATCCCTACCCAAACTAGGCCCCACAAAATCCGTTTCGCATAGGGCCCCACAAGGGTTAAGTGCGGCCCTGCTATTTAGTGACAGGTGAATACAGAGTAGATTACTTCTTCTCTTTCCATGACTTCTTGGTCACAATAGTTAAGTCCTGCCCTGTTATTTGGTTATGGGTGAATACTGCTTGTTCTCCCCCCTCCCCTTTTTTTTGTTCTCGGCCTCTAAAAATTACGTAGGGTAACTCTAGTCCAACTTGCAGAAATAAAAGAGTGATCTTTCCTTTACTTCTTGGTGTCCAAACTAGTGATTCATCAGGGTGCATCCATCGTCTTTCAAGACAGGAGTCATAAGTAAATAAATACATATACATGTATATATTTTAAGGCTAAATTCTAGATAAGCAGCCGCCAAAGCATTCATTCAGGAGACAACATTGAGGAAAATCAGGAGAGAATCCCCTTGTAAGTCTTCTTATGAATTTGATATGAGTGCTGCATCTTCGGGAAACAGCAGTTCCTCAATCAAGATACGTCATTTCTTCAATTTGGCTTTAAGACGTGCCAGGTTAAAAAGCTTTTCATGTGGATCTACTGTGGATCTAATGTAATATAACTATTTTGTATTCGTTTTTTGGGACAATACCATTTCACGATGATTCATTTTGATCTCTCATACACAGGAAGCAGAAGTTCAGCTCAAGCAGAGTGTAGCTGTATCCAGTGAACTCATATGTGAGGTAAATGTTCCATTCACCAAATTAGACAAGCAAAATTAAAAAAAATACTTTTTGGAAAAAGTTGGTATTAAATCTATCAATTAGTTTGGATCAGTCATGTAATTAAATTTGTAATAGATATAGACTACCAATAATAAATTTGAGCAATTAGAAATATTTTTTTACCAATTGTTTTTGTTTAGCACAATGTCATGCTTTTAGCTTTCTCAGTTCACTATGATCTTATCACTTGCCTGAACCATTTCTGACGGGGTAGGGGAAGAAACAACTGTGTATCTGGGTGATCACTTTTAATGAATTTGAACTTTTGGGTTAAAGCCTTCTCAGGCTTCTTAAAGGGAAACTCCCATGGTTTTGACAATTTTTGATATAATATGTGTTTTGATTTACAGATAATGAATATATTATTCTTTTTTTTTTTTATTTGCAAGAATTACTTAGTAATTGATGTTTTTCTGACATAATTTTTCTGCGTATCCTAAACGGTAAGATTTTCACGGAATTTCTGTGTGACGTCAGAACTGTGCACTCAAATCTTAGGCTATATAGATTTACTAATCCGAGTAGGCCTACCGGTACTTGTCTTCCGTGAATTTATTTTAAAACAAGCTACCAAGGTAGATCTAGTCTACATCTAAAATATGTATTATAGACTCTAGGCATTTTTTTTCTTTTACTAGATCTAGAATTAACCCCAACTCCGAATACCAAATCAATAATGATAAACAGTATAATCTTTAAAAGTATTATTAATACGTATACATTAAATATGCTGTTAATTTAGTCTGCAAAGGAAAAAAAAAGGGTTGAGGTTGAATGAGAAGTGGTCGTCTCCTTTCCATCAAGACTAAAACTAAAAGATTTAAAAACTCCTTTGTCCCACTTTCGGTCAGAGTGTTACGAGGTAAGCTGCCGTCATCGAGAAGTACATAGAAGTCAAATCCGTGAAGCGCTGAATGTGTATGTGTGTTCTTATGTGAATGTTCGAATTTTTCATCAATATTGTTTTTGTACAGTAGTTACGTTGAGGTTGTCAATTGTAAACAAACTTAATTTCCATTAGATTTGATCAAATTATCTTATCTTATCTTATTCGGTACTGTAACCTAGCCTGTATTGAACCAGTTGATGTACTTGTACAGCTTTTTCGGCCAATAGGCTCCAAGAAACTTTGACGATGACATATTGTTTTTTTTCCCAATAGGCTATTGTGAATAGACATCTTGCGGCTTTGGGAAAACCCCGTGTCACCATATAAAAAAAAACAACAACAAAAAACTTGGGAGTATTTTTTTAATTTTTTTTTTTTAAAAATCTGTGGTATAGCCCTTCCGTATAAGTTGGGTCTTGGGATGTGTATGGAAGCATATAAGGCGGACATACTGTATTGTTATTGTTACAGCGTAAGAGACGGATGAGCCCGTTAGCGTGATGTATATGAGTTTACGGTACATATAGTATACCCTTACGGCTAAGGGCCCCGCGCATGTCGCTCGCCTAGGGCCCAGCAGCGCTCTGATAAGGACGCCCTTGTTTATAAACAAAGACCGATTTTAAATCAACGTGGAGACTAGATCTAGCCGTGAAGCGTAAGAATAAATGCGATCCGATAGATCTAGATCTATAGAGAGTTTATCAATGATATAGGTCTAGATCTAACTTAGCCAACGTAGTTGTGACGTCACATCTTTAAAAACTATAACCATCTCGCAGAACCACATTTTTTTTTAGATGTGAAGAATTTACTGTCTAATTTATTAAATATAAAATTTTCTGAGCATTTAAATAAAAAATGACATAATGTTTACTATTACAACTTTTTACGCAGAATTTAAATATGTCATTCACTAAAATTTGAAAAACTATGGGAGTTTCCCTTTAAACCAATGTGGTAACCATTCTACTAGAGAAGAGTCTATGAACATGGAATATTGTAATCTATTGTTTCTATTTCATGTTTGTGTTCACTAAGCCTTTGATGACAATCTGTAAAGAGGACTGATTCAGTTTATACCACCACTTAATTCAACTACAGTTTCTTTCCCTTGTTTTAGAAACCAAACATAATTTATTACCAATAGTTAACTAACTAATTGGTTGATTTTTAAATTGATTCTTGTGTTGTCAGGTAAAACAAATAATTGTGCAAAATTTCAGCTTGATCCCATCCAGATAACATGTACAAACTTTGGCCAGACAGACAGTGAGTTGATATAACATTTGTAAAAATTATTGATAACCTAATACAGAGCCCAAAATATCTGGATATTCTTTGAATATAAAAAATATACAAATAGCAATGTTAAAAACACACTATTGCCTGGATAGGGGTTAAGCATCTCAAGGAATGTCTTCCTATTCCTACTATTATTTTTTGTGTGCCTCAAAACATTGAGCATTGAAAAACAGATCCATGAAGGCACTACTGTTTTATCATAGTGGTTTTCATGCAGTTTTTCTTTTTTTTTTCTCGGCAGTTTTTTCTGCAAAATATTTTAGCCACATTATATATGTTTATTTTATTATATGTTTAAAAAACAGATACATTTATCTGTGTTTGTAGTGATAAAACATATTTTGTATGTAAAGAACAATAGTTATTTTTGTCCACAAGATTTAAGTTTGTTGTGTTATTATTGTTTTGGCACTAAAATTATAATGATTTTGTGGGTTTCAATATTGTCCAAAATTTTTATGTTTATGAAAAAATGTACAAGGCTCTGATTTGTTTATATTAGCATAAAAGACATTGACTAGGGCTATCTTTTAAGTTGAGTCTTTCTCTAATTATTTTCCACATTCCGATGGAATTATTCATTTTAATCATATATATTCCACTATCCTGTTATGATTAAACTTTAATAGCTGTTTTGTTATCAAAAAATGTTATATTTGGTATACAATTTAGGGAAAATGCACACCCTTTTTAGGTAAATTAAATTGACTTTTATAAAACGAAAATAAAAGTTTTTAGATAAGCTCCCATTGTCAGTAAAATACTCCTAATGGCATGCGTCTCAAATAGCCTGTGACAACTAAGTTCAGCATCTGGCCTGCTTCTGTGGCTTAGATATTAAGCCCGGCAAAACTGCTCTTACTAACAGGTGAAGCGAATACCTGGCGCCAGAAAACTGGGAACTTTGGGTAAATGGAGCTCGTCAGCCTAGTAAAGCAATTCATCTAGAAGAGGGGTACTCTAACTTCAAACACCCGCTGCCTTGTGGTACTGAGGCTTCAGGAGACAACCTCGAGGAAAAATCAGGAGTGAAGCCCCTTAGACGTTGGGACTAGCAACTATGACATTTACAACAGAGCTGGTGCTAAATGTAATGAGAAGCGTTCCTCTGGATCTCATCAGCTAGATCGAGAGAGGGACCATGATGCATGGGCTGCCCATGACCCCTTTATCTAAGGCCCAGTAATGCGCCCCGGAGAGGAAACTCTGGTGCTTCAGCAAAGTGGCTAAAACAACAGGGGAGACAACAGTTACGGGTTATAAGTCTAACTTGATTAGCATAACGTATGAACACTACAGGTTGTCTCTGATGATGGGAGAGGTCTTCGCGCCTCACTGATCAGCTAGTGCCCGCCTCAACCTGTGCAGCCCCCAGTCAGTTAGGTGCTGATCCGCCACAGCCTGCCTGTTCTAATGGGTGCTTAGAGCTTAGTTTAAAACTAAAAGTAAAGAAGGTAGAAAAAGCTGGACGTGTGTACCAAACATCCTCACTGGTCTTTGGAAACAATACCAAGAAAAGCAAGGTTTGGTTTGAAGTTTGAAGCTAGTCTACCAGAAATGGAAAGTACCACTACAAACAAGAGAGCAGCCATGCTAATCTACAAGAAGGATCCCATCTCAAGCAGCTTAAAAAGGCTCAGAGCGTCACGGAACGATGCTCAAAGAATAGTGAGACAGCATGCTAACAAATACTGGCAAGAGCTATGTGAAGATATTCAATCTTGTGCCGACTGTGGTAACATAGGAGGACTATACGAGAGCATGAGAAAAGCCTTTGGACCTCACACCAACAAGTTTTCTCCACTCAAGTCAAAAGATGGCTCAGTTTTGATGGAATTAGATGAAACGCCCTCAGTAAAGGAGCTGAGTATAGCTATTGACATGCTTGCACTCGGGAAAGCACCTGGAGGAGATGGTATTCCTGCTGAAGTCATTCAAGCTGGAAAACATGCCCTGATCAATCCACTCAATGAACTGCTAAGCTTGTGCTGTGAACAAGGAATGGTCCCCCAGGAATTGAAAGACTCCAACATCGTTACAATTTATAACAAGATTACAAAGAGAGTTTGTGTAATACACAAACTCAGAGGCGGCCCCCGTCGGAGTCGGATCCCTGTCAAATCCGCCTATTCGCAAGATGTTTTGGATGTTCCTTCTAAGTCCCTGGCTCAATTCCAGTATGCTCCCATCCTTAAACTATCGCAATATTTCTGAAAGAACAGTAAAGGTTAAATCATATTTTCAAAAGCCTTTAGTGTTTTTTTCTAACCGTGACGGACAGACCAACCAACAGACAAAACGCACAAAAATATGTTAGTTACATCATAATGGGTGTATTAAACAATTTTATTTAAAAAAATCTGATTTTTTTAAAAATTTAAGAAATTAGTTTAGAATCATGTCATTTCCGGGCTTTACGCTAGTACACGAAAGCCGCTGCTAAAAAATCATTTTAAAAAATGTGCGTGAACTCTATATGCCTTACGTATTTCTTATAGTAACATTTCCTCCCTTACATTTACGTAATTATTTTAGAATTGGTGTTTTGTTATTAAAAAATCGCTTGCATAATTAATTTTATAAATTAAACGGTTTGCTTTTAAAAAACTAAAAGTAGCTGTTGCACCTAAACTTTTCAAGCCGCATTTAATGGTGAAATAATATTTTTCGTATCTCTTCTAGTTTTGGCGCTCTGAGTCTGACAGACGGACAGACGGACAGACAGACAGAAAGTCATTTTAAAAAATGTGCGTGATATCTACACGCCAAGAGCATTTCATATAGTAACATTTCCTCCCTTAGATTTACGTAATTGCTTCACAATTGGTGTTTTATTATTAAAAAATCACTTGCAAAATAATTTTTATAAATTAAACGGTTTGCTTTTAGAAAACTAAAAGTAGCCGTTGCACCTAAACTTTTCAAGCCGCATTTAATGGTGTAAAAATATTTTTCGTATCTCTTCTAGTTTCGGCGCCCTGAGTGTGACAGACGGACAGACGGACAGACGGACAGACGGACAGACGGACAGACGGACATTTTGCACAAACCTAATAGCGGCTTTTTCCCCTTACGGGGGCCGCTAAAAATAAAAGCGATCGCTCTGATTGTAACAATTATAGAGGCATCTCACTGCTTAACATAGTTGAAAAGGCTTTTGCTAGAGTATTACTAAAGCAATTACAGATCTTGGCAGAGCGTATTTATCCAGAGTCGTAGTGTGGCTTTAGGGCAGGTAGATCTACAAAAGATATGATTTTCTCTTTGCTGCAGGAGAGAAGCAGAGAACAAAAGCAGCCCCTCTTCATAGCATTTATTGATTTGACCAAGGCTTTTGACCTTGTTAGCAGAAGCGGTCTGTTTGGACAACCACCATTTCAAACATCTATATTTTAGTGAAATTTTGACTTTTCTGACCACATTCCCAGCAGTTAAAATTAACATTGTATGCCTCATTTTATTATGTTTTTAATTGAAACCTATTAAGTTAGACCTTTTTTTGTATTCATCAATTACTTATGTTATGTGTTTTATTTGAAATAAACAAAAATTATTCTCAGCCACAAGAAGAAGGTGAAACTAAAATAAGTCTTGCTCTCATGAAAGAGATCAAAGAGCTGACAGCTAAATACCAGTCTTCTCAGAAAGCTTTACTGGAACTTGAAGCTAGAACAGGAAGTAATCATTTATTAATTCTTAAATTGAACATTTTAAAATTATGGATAAGTGATAATGTTGTCTGCTCTATAATCTATCTCTATAGAATTATGTTAGGTAATATGTATAAATAATAATTCTTTGCTACTTAACACAAGTTAGTCCTCTCTGGTAACATGCTGTGCTGTTTAAAAAGTTTGTATATGTTGTTTATTTTGATCAGAAATCCCCCACTCCTTTTTTTAAAATCCTTCATTGGAAAAGCCCACATTATAGCACAATTCTCCCTAGACCAGATAATTTTGTATCTGGTGAATTCTTTATTTTTTGCATGTAGTGATGGGTCAGCATCTAGAAGAGCAGGATATGGAATCTACATTGAGTTTCCTGACTCTGACTCAGTGAAAATCTGTGGTTCATGTGGTAGTGTTTACAGTTTCATTGTGCCATGGGAAACTTATGTATCATGGCCCCCCAATATGGACTCTATGATCATAGACACATGCTATAAGCCAACTCTATGTTACCCTGCTAATAATGCAGTGGTTACAGAATAACAGAGGTATGACTGGCAACACTATTGAAGACTCCTTTGCCCATCAGGGAGGGCTAATACCAACTACTGAGTAGCATGTAACTTTTCATCATGCTTTAACAACAATCCAAATGATAGAAATGGAAAGACAACTCACAAAAAGCCTGCTTAGTTTGTGAGCACATGAGGCTTTCTGACCCCTCCTTCCCATGGTGGAGGCAGCCCATGTCTGAACAAGCTTTGTAAAGCACAGATAGGTCACTGTCTAATTAGTCTAGTTAGTTCATATTTTTCACTTTGATTTATGGTGCCCCACTGCTGGAGGGAACAGTAATCTTTTTGATTGCCCTGGACTTACTGATTTCAATGTCTGTGAAACCACAAATTCTTGACATGGTGTAATACATGCATTAGGCACACATGCAGAGTTTCTGTCCAGAGACTTTGCAGAAAAGGATTTTAGCCTCTCAGGTTCTAACTCAAATGGAATTTGATAATGATGAATAGCCATTAAGAGAAAACACCTTTGCTTTGCCATTCTTATGAGACAGTCCAAAAATGGATACCTCTTTCCACAATTTTGCTTTCCCAATTGTTGTAGCTGATTAGAATAAAATATCTTTACTTTGATTCTTTCCTTGGAATTGTCTGATGCAGATACTCTTTTTGCACAATTTAGTCTTCCCCCTGTAGGTACATGTACTTAGACATTTCTTTTGCTTTTTATCAGTTGTTGATCGAAATTCTAGTTTCAAATCTTATGTATATTATACACACTTCTTCTTAGCTTCCATGCTCATTTTAAATACATAACACAACCACTGCATCAAAAATAATAACAACAAAAAACAGACACAGAGATAGGCTACATACACACTTTCGAGTCTTGGGAGGTGCAGCGGCTGAGTGGTTAAGCACTTGGTTTCCAAATCTGGGGTCCAGGGTTTGAATCTCGGTGAAGATTGGGATTTTGAATTTTAGGATTTTTAGGGCACCCCTGAGTCCACCCAACTCTAATGGGTACCTGACTTTATTATCGGTGAAAGTAAATGTGGTTGGTCATTGTGATGGCCACATGACGCTCTGCTCATTAACTCATTGGCCAAAGAAACAGATGACCTTAACATCACCTGCGCTATAGATCGCAAGGTTTGAAAGAAGAACTTTACACACTTTGGACAGTTTTTTTTGGCTCCTTGTTTCTGGATGTAGAGCTAAAGTTGATCTGGACTTAATAAAACTCATATTAAATGTATTAATTTACTTCACTTACACACATGTTTTCTGAAGGTTTTTCATGTTTTTAGTGATCTGAAAGGGAAAAGGTCACTATTAGTTTTGAGTGGTCTTCCTGTCCATCCATCTGTTGGTCAGGCACAGATCTTTTGCAGCTAGGAAAAATCTGTGCTATGTTTAACTTATATCTTCTGCAAGCAAACCGTTTAAATTTCAAATTTGTGACCTGTATTTTAATAAAAATACATCTCTTAGAAAAAAAAACACTTCTGGGGAGATAAGTCATAGGTTACAGATTTCTTCATTGACAACTGTCTTCATTTATGGATTCATGAATAAATGCCAAAAAAATTTTCATCTAAAGTCACAATAGAAAAATAATTAATGGCTCATTATTTATTATGTTTTTCCATTAATTAACTAATTTATTTAGTAAAATAGACATTCAAATGTTGTTTATTAAAAAAAAAAAGATTTTTTCTTGGAGCATTTTCTTTAATTCTAAGTCTATAAAAGGGTTACCATTTTTATTGTACAGTCTTGAACTGTCAATTTGCACCCAAGGTCAATCTAAATGGAACCCAGATCTATAAGTAAGTTAATTAATAATTCGAAAACAATTTTTTAATTAACAAACATTGAGATGCTATATAATGTTATTACATTATTAAACATCTCTATATCTACATTAATAGAGACCTAGATTTAGATCTATTTGGTCATTTTCTTTCATCTACATATAAATAAAGTTAAACTAAGTAGAAAACATAGGAGATATAAATGTACAAGAAAAAGGGATCCAAAAATTATTAGCTAGCATGATACCAAATAATGCTTCTGGATCTGATGGTATTCCAGCCAGATTGCTCAAAGAACTAAGCCATGATCTAGCACCAGTAATCAAAATACTTTTTCAGGCATCACTAAATCAGGGCAGGGTACTGAGGGACTGGAAAGAAGCTAATGTCACTCCCCTATTTAAAAAAGGAGAAAAATCTGATCTTGGGAACTACAGACCAGTGTCATTCACCAGCATCATATGTAAATTACTAGCACACATAATATGTAGCAACATCGTAAATAACTTAGATAAACATAATGTCCTCACTTCATACCAACATGGCTTTAGGAAGTCCAAGTCATGTGAAACTTAACTAATAGTATTAATTGATGATTTTTCAAAGGGATTAGATAGTGAAGAAATAGATTCAATTTTATTTGACATTAATTAATGACATTAATAGTTCATTACATCAACAGATACAGGATGTCCTAATAGGAAGAGAACCAACTGTAATAATAAATGGCTCCAAATCAACACCAATAATAGTTAACTCAGGTGTACTAAAATTAAAAAAAATGAATTAAAATAAAATAAATATCATGGAATCCCATATTGATGAAATTATTAAAAAAATAAGGAAAACATTATGGTTTATTAAAAGAAATTTTTACAAATCAAACGAGAACATAAAACGAAAATGCTATTTAACTTTAGTTAGGCCAATATCAGAAAATGCATCCTCTGTTTGGAATCCATCAACTAAGAAACATAAAGAAACTAGAACAAATACAAAATAGAGCATTGAGATTTATAACAAATGAATATTCCAACTTGATTTGAGTAACACCATTAGTAAAATCAATAAGCTCATCTAAACATTCATGGAGCAAGGAAGTTGAAATGGGATCAAGGTCACATGACTAACAAGTCATGGCATCTTTAAAATAAAACTCTTCACATAATCTTGAGAGACACAATGAAACTCGCAAAAAGCAGAATTTTTAAAGATTTGGGAGTGGTCAAGCTGTGATGAAAGGCATAGAAATTCATTTTTGATCTGCTTAGCCAATGTTTTTGATAGGCGCATTTCAAAGTGTACAAGAAAATGATCTGACAAGCCACGGTCTAAGACGTTAAGTCTGGCTATAAGTTCACTTGCATTTGTGACAATACAGTCAAGAGTATGGCCTTTGACATGTGTTGGGATGTTTATCAGTTGGTCTAAGTTGCGATCCCTTGGAGCATTTTTCAGCGACATCACATATGTCTCCTTATCATTGTCGAAATGCAAGCTCACATCTCCTTTGACAAATAGATCTTTTGTAGCTATATAACTGTTAAGGAGGTTTTGAAATTGTTCAATGAATTCTTTTGTTGACAATTTATTTCTCTTGCTTGGTGGTGGACAGTACAAGAAAATAATGTTCTTTTTCAAAAGTTAAATGTTAAGCAAAGGTGTTACATCTCTTAAGGCTACATCGAACAAGCTAATTAAATATGTATAAAAAGATGCTAAGCTAAACTGTGTAAAAGGATATCCTTCAACATCTGTTCCATATGTTTAGGCAAAGCAAAGGTATTTCTCCTTAATGACTTCTAGAACTTATGTGACAAAATAGAAATCCCTAGGAAAATTTATGATTTGGCGAAAGTTTTAGCATTGTTAAAATTTTATAAGTAACAAAATTAACCTCTATGCTGTATACATAATCCTGTTTGCAGATAAAAGATCCTATCTGGGCATAATGGAAGATGATACAGACTTTGATAGACAAGAAGTCAAAGAACAGAAAATGGAAATCGCTTCAATGAAAGAACAGCTTCAACAACAGGTGAATAAAGATAATTTTTCCTTTTTCAATTTATATATAGTTTGTCCACCGTGGTTCAATGATGAGGGCTTTGCACTGGGGTTCTGTGCCTTCTCATATGGCTGGTGACACCTTTGTGATCCCAGAGTGTTTGATTGAGTGCTCTATCATGTGCTTCCATCTCCCAGGTGGCTGGGTCTATGATGAAGCTTTAAAGCATTTTCTTTGTCCACCTTGTAAATCTCATTGTTTAATTTATCATTAAGGAGTCATTTGGGGATGCAGGATTCTTCCATTCTGCAGATGTGGCCTGCTCATCACAGCTGAGACTGCATCAGGATTGTGTGGCTGCTTTTTCGATAGAGATTTATGAATTCCTTTTTAGATACCAGTATTTTAAACTTCAATAGAATAAACTTCATCATGTATTTATAAAAATCTGTATAGCATGAGTGTGTCTGTGTGTATGTACGATGCCACCAACTGTAAGGGATGTGTGTAGGAGGGTCAATGTAAAATATGTTAGTATATATTTAGCTAGTTACTAAAGAAAATCTCTCATAAGTAAAGTGCAATCTGCCTTGTATAGTGGTCATGTGTATGTGTTCATGAATTTCAGAACAACAACCTGGTCAGATATACCTAGTGAGTGTAGTCGTAGTGTAGTGTGTATAGTTATTTGTGTTAACCATCACGAATTTTTTTTTCCTTGCGCATACGTAGGCCATAGTGTTGGGTGGTCAGTTCTTCTTCTTCTTCTTCGTTCTCATTGTTATGTTGGAGGGTTCAGATCACTACACCAATATCTGAGATGAACTGCGCAGTGGTTTCCAGGTCAGGGAGCTCTCCATATAGTTTTCTTTCTATTGGGGTGTTTTGCGGCCAGTGTCTTAGACGTGCCTCTTGGTACAGAGCGCAGTCTTGGAGGACATGGTACTTTCTTGTCCCTGCTCCTGGCTCCACAGGCAGAGATAGAAGAACCACCAGCTCGCTTGTGTGGGCTCCTTCGAGGCGGAGAGCCCGGCCCCCTACCTGCGCGGCGGGATTCCACAGGCAGGACGCCACATCTATTAGAATCGTTACTGAACTCCAACATAGATGAGGTTGCGTGTCAATGTGTTATGCGCCAGGAGGCCCATCGACTCCGACTTCAGCCTGCTTTTCTTTCTGGGTGTGCTCCCATAGCCTTTGATCATCCAAGATCATCTGCAAGGCAGCAGGTGTTTATTTTCGGAGTTTTCTCTCCTAGATGAACTGCTATCCCTAGCTAACGAGCTTCATCTACCCGTGTTTAGAGTTAGAGCGCCCTATACTCGCTTTTTGCAATCATTTCCCTGGATTTCTGAGATGTTTTTAGTAAATATTCTAACCACTGGAATACTCCACCTCATCCTCCATGACTGCAAACCAGTTGGTCCATGGCTGTTTATTTGGTATTCACAGCTAACCCTTATATCTAAGGGTCTTTCCCCTATCCGCCACCTGGGGACGTGCTTGGTAGAAGGTGGAAGCTCCCCCAAGGGGTGGTCAGTCAAAAAAGCTAACACATTGGCATGGTCAGTCAAACATAGAGATAAATTAAACCCCTTCACTTGTTACAGAGGTCAAGTTTTTTTTTCTTTTTTTACACTTCAGCATATTGTTACTTTGTTTGCTAGATCTAACTGCGGTATAGTATTATAATTCAATTTATTTTATGCGATTTTTTAATTTACTGTAAGTATTCCATTATTAATTAGGTCAAAAGGATTAAACATTGAAATTAGCTTTCTTTCTAAAGGATTTATTACAAGCCGAAACAATACACTCAAACATGCATATCTTTGTTTTATTTTATTGTGCAAAGAACGTACGTAAGAAACATTAAATGCAAAGAAGGTATAGCTTACTAGAAACATCTTCCTTAATTATTACTTGTTAATTACTTTATATGTGGTTTTAGTAACTGTTACAAAAGGGAGCAATAGTAAGCCTATGGATATCAGGTGTGTAAAGAGTCGTAATGTGGCTAAGTACGCATCTTAAGTAAAAAAAAAATAGTAATAACAGGGAGTTACTTGACTGTCACAAATTAGTAAGAATATTGTTAGAAAGTCAAGACACTTAAGTGCAGGAGTAATATTCAAGTTAACACATTAGAAAAAGTATTTAACCGTAATATTTTTTGAAAGTGTGATATCCTATGTTAGCATGTTGTGTTTTTTTTTCATTCTGGCTTAAAAATGGCCAATGTCTATCAATAAGTTGGGTGTCAAGGACCAAAGAAATAAAAGTGTATGACTTAGTGGTGACTTGTTTTTTTTCTTAGCTGGACCAAATGAGAGAACTGATGGAGACTAAACTGGAGAAACAAGAAAGAAAATGGCAGAAGAAAATGCATGCAGTAACCAGGCAGCATGCTCAAGAAACTAAAAAGGTAAGTTGAGATGTTAAAAAAAACACAGAATGGGCTGTAAATAAATTACCTTGTATTAAGTGAAGGTTCTAGAATTCTCTTAATAATACTTGTATTTCAGTTAAACAATGCTCTAGATTCAACAGCTCACTCTCAAGAAAATATGAGTATATCACAGCAAGCAATTAGTCAAAAGCGGGAAGTAGAGCAAATTTTAAAGGTAAAATTTGAACTTATCATTTAGATACATTTTCTGAATTGTTTTTGAAAGATCTACACATTTACTTATTAATCTATCATAAAATTCAAATTAGGCTCACTTTTTGTTATAAGACTGTATATATATATATTGAATATTGTGGTGTGTATTGTAGTCCTTTAATATCCTTGTCCAGACATTATAAATACAAATTATGAGAGTTCTAAAACAAACCACACATCGATGATATACTGGACAAATTGCCTGAATATTGTAATTTTAGTTATAAAGCAGTGATTGTTCAATATAAAAATTGTCTTTTGTAAATATTGTTTGGCTCCTTTTATCTTAAGAGACATTGTATGAATTTTTGGTTTTGGTTTATTCTCCTTGAGTCAAGACAGCATCTACTGTGTCTTTAAAAACTGATTCTGGAATTGCAAACTTTACCACAAGTCATGCAGGAGAATGCACATTTTTTAGGACTATTGAATAAGGCAGCATTCTTTTCATTCTCTTTTCTAAGGCTGCCTCAGTCCTTTTGCTTTCATTGAGGGTCATACCAGCACACATAGTTTGCTGTCCAGATATCACTGTAAGTTTGTCTTGGTTGTCTCTGGGGCCTGACTCCCACAGCAAGTTCATCATAAAGCATGTCCTCAGGGAATTCTTCCATCTGGCTTGAAGGTGACAACATAGCTTTTTCTGTGTAATAAGAGCATAAACACTGTGCTTATTGGCCAATCAAAAAACTTTTCTGATTGGAGACACAATCCTTCTAGACCCTTAGAGGTTGAAAATATCAACTATGATATTCCCTCAGGCAGCTTAGAAAACTGAGTTGCTACCTAGCCTAATTAAAGCATTCCATAGGATAACATCAGCAAGGTCAAAAGAGGGATTATGATTCTTTAATTGAAGCCCCAACAATGTACCTCAGAGAAGAAACTCTGGTGCTGCTGCAAAACTGTTTAAACAATATGGAAAATAACAGTTACAGTTTATACATTGTCACCGGCTACCTCAACCTGGGGAGGTTTGTTAGGTGCTGATCCTAGGATGTCTCGACGAGACACGGTACTGTGACTTTCTTTGTCTTTAAGTAAGTGTTTGTGATTCAGAGCTTGTGTTAGATTTAAATTCAAGTCAGTCATCAGGATCGATGGCTTTAATATTAACATAGTGTCAGTCAAGCATATTTAATTTTACGCGTTCTACCTTATACATCATAATTCTGTATGTCATGTCACTGTTTCTAATGTTTCTAAGTTCAACTGAGAGAATGAAAAACAAGAACAAAAAAAAATCTTTCAATTTATATTTTATATAATAATGATGACTGAATTTTTTTAAAATTATGGTCCAAATTAATCCAATTTAATTTTCTTTGCCCATTTCACCACTATTTCTTTAATAAGGACATACTTCAAAGCTATTTAAGCTGTTTAAAATTTGACATTGTAAGTTGAAATGGTTGTTTACTGTCATGTTTTGAAGATTGATCATTGTAAATGTTGGTTTTTGAATTTTTGTTCTTTGTTAAATTTGAAGAAAAAAAATGTTCAAATTATAAATTATTTTTTGTTTTAAGTAGGAACTTATAAAAAAAAATGGGTATTATTGATGAATATAATCTATAGATTAATGTTTTTCTGTTCATATGTAGAGTAAATGTTAGTATTTTTAAGCTAAATAGATATACACATTCTCTTTGAATTTACTAGTTTTATAATCTATTTTGTCAGCTCTCAATACCCCCTCCCATAACAAGAAAACTGGAATTTTACAATAGACTAATTTATTAATTACCATTTTCCCAAATAAATTTTTTCATCATGGTATCTATAAAAATTAGGACTTCTTTTTATGCTTTGATAACTTATTCAGTTGTTTTTTCCTGATGCTGTACATTTACATCATGTGGCTGCAGCAAAACCTGTGATGTTTCTTAAAACAAAATATGAAGCATATTTTTCCATTATTATTTTTTGAAAACCTATGGTATAATATAGCCATTCAGTGAAAAATGGACCCACAAAAGTCAAGATAGTCAATGACCAATGTACCTGTTATTTCATTTGAATATTCTTTTTTTTTAATTTTCAGAACCCCCCCACACACACTCACTCAATTTGACTTTTCCCTCCTCTCTTAGTTGTTACATAGTATCCCTACGTTCCTTTCTAGAAATAGACAAGGTGTTCAATTGTTTTTAATAAATATTTTGGTCTAAGCTGATTGACATAAGATATATGGATTAAGTACAAATTGATTTTCTGATGTGATGTAACATAACTTTAATACTTCTTTATTAACAGACTTATGGCTTTTGAATTAACCCTTTTTTGCTTTTCGCCTGGATTTTTTTTTTTTTTTTTTTTTTGGATAGCAATCTAGGGAGAGAGAAAAAGCCTTGGAGGTTGAAGTACATCAAATAGAGCAAGAACTACTTCATTCGGTATTCACTTTATTAAAAAAAATTGTGTACTTACTATTAAAACTTGCTGTATCCTCTAGAATTTTCAATTTTTTAAAAGTAATATTTTGTTAGTAAGCTCAACAATAATATAAAATCTAGCTTACATTTTTTATATTCATCATACTATTATTCCTTTTTCTAAAATGATAAAATATATACAACTATTAAGCAATGAGCTTTGTAGAAGAAAATGGAAGATCTTTTTTTTTTTTTAAAACAAAAGGGGCATACTAATGCATCATCCAGAAATATCACTCATGAGGGTGGTTCTAATTTTTGTGTTGGTACTCAGTCTGGCAATAAGCATAAGTTTGTCATCTAATGGAGATAGAAGCCTTCATTGCATTTGTCAAATGCTTAGATTAGCATTGAAAAGAGTATTCTAAAGAGGGTTGGGGCTTGGACACATCCTTGTTTGAGCTGCACAGTACCCATCATATTTTGTTGGACTTACATTTAGCAGCTTTGGTGGGTGGACAGCCTATTATCTGCAAAATTTTAAAGAAATCTAGATCAAGATCAATGAACGCTAAACAAGTTTTGTAGCCTGGGTAGTATTACTCTGGTAAAGACTTTATGCCTACAATACTTAAGAGAAAAATTCCCCAGTAAATCATGCTCTATAATCTATATTATTAAATATCACTTTTGAAACCCAAATATTTAATCTCATTTTTAAAACACCTGAACCATACATAGGATTTATACATATTTTCATTATTTCTTTAACCTCAACCCTTAGACAGAAGTGAAAGAGCTGAAGTTGCAACAAAGTAAAAGTCCCAAGATGAAATCCCAACAGAACAGACACATTGGTCCAGAACAACCTATCAGGTTTAGCAGGGTGGAAAAGGTATCAGGGCAAAGCTTAATGTGCCCCTCAGATGATGAAAGTGCTGGTAAGACAAGTTCTGACTTTCAGTTATTTAGAGAATGCTTACTTTCAAATCATTTAATTTGTTGTCATTGAAATTCTAGTGTAAGGCTTCATTTAGCTTAATTTGACATTGATTTATTAATATATTTCTTAATGAAAAGTCCATTAAATTTTATTTCCTGAAGTTCTTAGTTTCTCATGAATTAGACATTCATGATAATACAAGGCTGAGCTTTCCCATATGAGCACCTACTTAAAAATTCTACCTTTATTCCCAAAGTAAAATAAATAATAGTGAATTATTTTAAAAATTTAAATTTTTCAGCCAGACATTGTTTACTTTGTTCTTACTTTTCAGTGGTAAAATTGTAAGCTGAATGATATGTTAAATCATTGATTGATAAACTACTTCTGCTACTACAAATAAAATTGATTGATTGATAAACTACTTCTGCTACTACAAATAAAATAGCCATTAATAACCAAACAAGGAATTTAAATCTTTTGCTTTTTCCTTCTTGATTTTTAAAAAATTTCTGTTTTTTTTGTATTCTAAGGATTTGGAACAGGGACAAGCAGTCTGCGAACTATTGGACATGAAACACCAATTTCTACTTTAAAGTAAGTAATTTTACACTTTTAACAAGGAAAGTTACTATTAGTTTGCCTGTCTAACTTAAGAGTCTTATATATTAAATCAACGCTATATATGTTTCTTTGTGCATCAACTGCTTATGGTTTACATGCACTTTGAAATGAAAACACTTTTTATGCACATTATAACATTATATTTATATATTTATACACATTTTTGTAATAAGATTAATAGGTATTGTTTTGAAAAAATTATACAAGTGCTACTATTTTCAATTGAAGGCTTGGTGGCTGAGTGATAAAGCACTTGGCTTCCAAACCTGCTGATTCCTGGTGAAGACAGGGTGTAAAGTTAGGTTTCTTTGTATTTATTTAATACCTCTTCTGGCATTATTATAATGTCTGTTGTGTATTAATTAAATATCCTTCTTCACACCAAATTTGTTGTTGTGTACATATACTTCGGAATAGCCCAACAAACATGACATGACGCAGACATAAAATTTATTACATACCGGTATAAAATAAAAAATATAATGGCAAAGGTTCACGTGAAAAATATTACCCATGAATTTTAAGTGTACTCCGTGATTCCTTACTAGTTCTTGTCACAATATCTAACAAACAATAGTGTGCCACTGGGATTTTTACTTTTGTGATCTTTAGGGCATCTCAGAGTCCACCCAGCTCCGACATTAATAGGGGAAAAGTAAATAGGGTTGGTTGTTGTGCTGGCCACATGACACCCTCTTTAACCATGGCTGTTTAACCATTTGTCACAGAATCAGATGAACTTTACATCATCTGTCATTTAAATCACAAGGTCTGAAAGGGAACTTTACTTTTTTTTTCTTTTTACTATTTCAATGTGCTAATAGGTTTAAAAAAAAAAAAACGACATATCAAAACATGAATAAATAATAAAAAAACAACTAACCAATAAATAAAAAAATAATTATTGGTAATTTGTTATTTTGTTTGATATTGAAAAAGGGAAATGACTTTTACATTATTAAGAGCTATAGTTGTAAATACAGAGTTCTTCCCCTTAGATTTCCCCTTTTTTTTAAAAAGGATTTTTGTGAACACTGGTATTATGCTTATTTAGTTAATTCAAGGATTTCATTTGTGACCTATGGTTTCATTTTCTTTCCCTTTTACCCTAAGACATTAGATAGAGCACAACATCTAAAATATCAGAGGCTGACTTATGTAATTCTGTTCTATATTGTATCCATGAGTTTATGTCATTGTGTATTAGGTTGAGAGCTGCAAATTTTCCTCATCAAACATTTCAGCAATGTTTGTGTCTTTGGATTTTTCAGTGTTGTATGTAATGCATAGGTTGTAGGCTTAAATTCTTTTTAATTTTTATTTCACAGTCATCAAGTTTTATTATCTGGTGTGTGTCACTTAGTTGTTTTGGATTGTTTTGTGTGGCGTTAGCTACAGAGAGTTTATAGCTGCAGCTGCTGGCAAACTCCAAGAGATTTATTCTTCTATCATTTCTTCTCCTAATGCAAAACATCCAGTGGTTCCTGCCCACTGCCCAAATACATCCTTTCCTATCCTGGCATTCTAGTCCTCCATAATAATGAGGATATCCTTTTTCCGAACTTCTTTAATGAAGCTATATTTTCATTGTAAAAGCTCTCTAGTAACTTGTCTTTGTAATCAGACATTCGGGCATACACATGAATGATTGTTATATTGAGAGGTCTAGCCCCAACTCCAATTCAATTCATTATCATTTAATCAAAGCTCTTTGCAAATAGTTCCGCACTTCTGAACCATAGAAGTGCAGCAAGGACCCATTCTCTCTCCATCTCCTTTTAAATATATTTCTGGAGCATATTATGATGGAAGCTCTAGAAGGATTTTTTCCTAGAATGACCATAAACTGACAGCCTTTATCCAATCTCAGATTTGCAGATGATATAGAAAATGCAGGCTTCAAGGTCTTCCATCCAAACTGAGAGTAACATCATCTTCCAAGTAAAATTAAAAACATGCATCATCCACCAGTGGTCTCTGTAGTCTTATATGGTATTGAAATGTGGACACTGAACACTGAAAAATTCAATCCTTGAGAGTAAACGCTAGATGAAAATGTTGGGTGTTAATGATTTAAAGATCATCTGTTTTTGTAGCCTCAGCTGAACTGCTTCTCCAGTTGTGGGATTTGGCTATTTCATGCAATATTATGTTACAACTGAATAATAAATAAAAAAAGACAAGCTGATTTCACATGCTGACATCCTTTTTTTTAGCTGGCGAAATGGTGCTCTACATACTGTAACACTTTTTCTAATATTAAATGGTTTCTTTGCTATTTAGTTTCCTTTTCATTTGATACTTACATTACTTCTTTGTTATTACTATTCTAAACCGACCACCTGCGGACAATGGTTTTGCTTGCCCTGGATGTGGCAAAATATGTAGGTCACAGCTGGGACTGCACAGCCACGGGAAACACTGTATTCCTCACTAATCTTCGGACTCGAAGACAAGCCTATTAATTATTAATTACTATTCATCATTGAATCATTCTGTGAGTTCTGTTGACTTTCAGACCATCTGTGCAGACATCACTAATATTTTTTTAAAGAGATTTTATACTTTTTGAAAAATGAACCATCTTTCTCTTATATGTCATGTGCTGTTCTATTTGATTCACGAGGTTTGTTAAAAGAGATACTGGTCTTTAAAATCGCTATTATTTATATACCTAATCTAATTAAAATAATGGATATCCTTTTTGGCAAAGTTTAGATGTTACAGTTATTTCAGCTTCATAGAATCGATTAATAGAACTTCTCTACAAATGACACACTTTTTTTATGAAGTTAATGTGATTGCTTCTAATAAGCACCCATGTTACATAATAATGTGATTACTAAAACCTGTATAACCAAAAGTTGTGAGTGAGATGTATCATCAGTCCCATATACCTATTGTTGATGACAAGTTCCCATTTGACTGTAGCTAGAATTAGGTTTTTAAGATCAACAGATCAATGTTTTAAGGTGTGCTGGCATGTTTGTCCAGTGGTATACTGGTTTCTACTTACACTTCCTAGGCTATTAACTATAGCATCAATACAAATGTATGCAAAATTAGACTTAACTTACTCCTAGGTAAACATATATATGAGTTTATTTGCAATAAGAGTCAAATAAAGGTATTAACAACTGTCCATATGCTCATAAGCCTTCTCAACCAAACAAACAATCTTTAAATTATGATGATTCAAGACTAAGTTGAGCTCATCACAGATATAAGATGAGACAATACATTTGTTGTTTAAGGAAAAAAAAAACACCATTTTTAACCCTGAATGAAAATCATCAGAGTCGAAATATACTGCATGTAAATCATTTGAGACTATATTTACTTTGTAATCAGTTATATATAAAATACAATAATGATTTAAGTGTATATACACTTAGCCAGAAGATCTCAAGAGCAGGATACACCTCTACAGAGTACCCTAAGACACACAACCATTACTAACTGGAAAAATATCAACAGTTTACACAGCAAGGTCCAGTGGTCAAGCTAGTAAATCTGGGGGAAGTGGCAGTTACAGTTTACAATGCTTTATATACCCTTTTTAAGGAGAATCACTTCTCCCATCACAATAACTCAACGCTCCTTATATCACATTAGACTATTGAAGTAAAATCCAAAAATCAATCATATTTTCCTTTCTCAACGTTATTTTGTTGGAAATCCATTTTCATGTTTTTTTTTCATAATGTAAATATTAACTTCAATGACTTGGACTATAAAACAATGGAATTTAAACATTTTCAATTATGTCACTACCATTGACAAAATATCTATGATTCCACTGTGAATTCCACCATAGCGTTGCATTATACATTAATTTACATTGGTTTAGATTGTTAAAAATATTTATAATGTGACACTGTGACAATTAAAATGTTTTAAATCAGTGGTTTAGATTGTTAAAAATATTTATAATGTGACACTGTGACAATTAAAATGTTTGAAATCATTCTGATTTAGTTGACTCTCCTTGAAAAAAAAAAGAGCTTCCAATGGAAACACACACACACAAAATCATTTATTTTTTCAATCAACTTAGATGACCCCACCCCCACCCCATACCACACCTGTAGGAAGCCAATAATGTCATCTTATTTGTATGGGGCCCTAGGCTTTTATGAAAAGCTCATAAATTCTTGTTATGTTTACATAGCAAAGAACTGAATAATTTGAAAGTAGTCTTGCCATTTGTAAACAGGTTCTCACAATTCTTTGAATATTATTTTATTATGGTTTTTAGCGCTTGTAGGTTGCTTAGGGTGTGCTTTTTATACAATTTTTACCTCTCTTGACTCTAGTTTGTTTCATTTTTTTTTAAATATCTAATCAAGCTTGTTTTAAAAATTGCATAATTATCTTTTTTTTTTTAGCCAAACAGGAACTCTTCATACACAAGAATTTCTAGATGGCTTACGTAAAAACCCTACTCTTGCCTTAATTAGAGAACAATTGACAGAGGTCTTATTGGATCAAATTGAGAAAAATGGCATTCCTAAGGTAAGATCTGGTTAATTCCTTTCAAATTATGAAGTGATTGTAATTATGTTTGTGTTGGGTGACTTCATTTGCCCAGTTGGGGAATGGAAAGGCAGACATGGTAATGCCATTGTCATTATGAGACTGACACCCTTAAGAATTTAAAATGGCCTCTATTTTAGTTAACTAGCATGGCAAAAATACTGACTAACTAGATCTAATCTCTATTTAGTGACAAAAAGGTTTGTCGCTAAGGCATCTGCAAAAATAGTGTAATCTCAGCTTGACTTTCAACTTTTGATGACGTGGAGATAGCAAAAATATAACTAAAAAAAACGCACTTCAAAATAATTAAAAATACCTTATTGCTCCCACTCCTTTGTCATTTTGCGCTATCATTAGCTGGAAAAATTTTTGACTGATCCTCCTTGACCATTTAACGAGATTCATAGATAATGAGGAGCTACTGAAAACTAATGTTATCTTAGAGGTTGCTGAAGTAAATCCCTCTTGTTATTTGCAATGCAACAAATGCAAAAATAAACAGGTAATTGAACTTTGTCCTTTATGCTGTTGTTGTTGAGCTTATTAAGGCTTTTGTTAAATTGATCAAGGATGGTTAATAGAGAATTTCCAAAATTCCTTCTCATTCTCAAGCCGAGGGACAAAAAGGTGCATAAGTTTGAAGTAGGAATGCCTAATTGCTTTGATTTTTTGGGGATTTGTTTGGAGATATGCTAAGTGAATTGAGGCAGTATTGGAAAAAAAAAGCATCTATATCAGGTTCCCATGACAATGCATTACTGTTGAATTCTTAAACTTAAGAAATTAGGTCACAAAACTTTTTCTTGTTAATGATTGTGCTCTTTTTTAATGAAGAGTCAGTGAACCTGCAGATATAGAACTAAAAGGATATATGAGAAGGCTGACACACTCGCCCAAAACAAACTCACAATTAAACATTGCACTCTATCCTGAAGAAATGAAGAAACTAATAGTAAATAAAATAAATGAGAAATGGACAAGCGGTCATTCAAATCACAAGAAAGATGATGCCTAACATAAGCCATCCTGACAAGATCAACATCTAATCTTTCGACTCAGGACCGGACACAACAGAATGAGACAACATATTTACGAGAAGCTCAAAATTGGAACCTGAGAAATCTGCCCAACTGGAGTGTCGCCAGAGAATGCTGACCATATCCTTAAAAACTGTCCTCTTTACTATGAGGCCTGTACAAGACACTGGCCCCAAAACACCCTAATAGAAAGAGAGCTCCTTGATTTGGAAACCACTGCACAGTTCTTATATATTGTTCAAGTCATCTGAACGCTCCAATTGCATGAAGGCATCTATGTTAGGTTTTGTTCAGACGGCAAAGTTTTCAATCTTTGACATCTACTGTCCCATACAAAAGCAAAAGAAATGACCTTAACAGAGCTTAAGGTATGCTGATACTTGCGCCCTGCTAGATCACAATGAACATGATCTTTATATCACGGTTAATGAATTTGCATAGTCTTAGACTTCATAAACCTTACTAGCCTATTATTTAGCTGGTAGAATCTTTATTTAATAATGTAAAGTAAAAAAAAAGTAAAGTTCCCCTTTCAGACCTAGTGGTCTATAGGGCGGATGATGTAAAGGTCATCTGATTCTGTGGCCTACGGTTAACGAGGGTGTCATGTGACCAACCGCCTTTACTTTTCCCCAACTAATGTCAGGTACCCATTAGAGCTGGGCAGACTCAAGGGCGCCTGAAAATCCCGAAATAAAAATGCCAGTCTTCACCAGGATTTGAACCTGGGGCATCCAGTACGGAAGCCAAGCGCTTTACCGCTCAGCCACTGCGCCCTCATTTAATAATGTAAATAGATATAATTTAGTCTAATATTATAACTATTTTATATATAGATCTACGAGTCACTTTGATGTGACTAAGGCCCAACTTACCAGACTACAGTGCCACTATCCTATTAACTAGCAAGACAGACATACTAAATTGCTGTACAGAATACTACAGTATGGTGTTTGGTAATAAAAGGCATGTATCTGAGGAATCACTGGCAAATGTCTCTCAGAAAATTATTAGAGAGGAGCTCTACGACCCACCGACCTTTGAGGAAACAATATCTAACCGCAAAAAAACACAAGGCACCTGGCTGAAATATTTAAAATGGGTGGTGTCACACTAACCGAGAGGCTAACAGACTTGTTGGCTCTATGCTTGGAGAAGTGAACTTCAAGATTCGGTAATGAAATCCCTATACAAAAGGGTGACAAGTCTAACTGCTCCAGCTATCAAGGCATTAGCTTCTGTCTGTTGCAGGAAAGATCTTTGCTCCAGTGTTTCTCATCTGACTAACCCACTCTTTAGTGGACGAGGTCTTATTTGAAAGCCAATGTGGTTTCAGAGCCATTAGAGATACATCTGACATTATATTTGTTCTCCGACAATTACAAGAAAAATGCAAAGAGCAGAACCTAAACCTATATGCTGCCTTTTGGACCTCACCAAGGCTTTCAATACTGTCAGTAGCAATAGTTTGGCTGGGATGCCCACCTATGTTCCTATCCATTCTCAAGCAGTTTAAAGTGGGACTAAAAGGCCAGATCAGATACAATGGTTACCTGTCTGATCACTTCTCAATAGAAAATGGCATGAAGCAGGGCTGTTTTCTTGCTCCTACTCTATTCTTTGGTGTAATGCTGTGTTAAATGAGTCAGCAATTGCACGAAGGCATCTACATTCAGTTTCATTCAGACAGCGATGTGCTCAATCTTTGACGTTTACTATCCCATATTTCTTCTTCTTCTTGAAACTGTCAGGTAGAATTGAGCCTTTGGCTCTTGGAACTCTAGGCCAGCAAAAGTGAACAAGAGCTCCCTCTCACCGGCCTGAATGAGAACAGTGTCTGGCGGGTGGTTCTGACTTGCTGCAAGAGACCACGTATACTAAGACCCCCGCCATTTTCATTTTCTATACCAGGCTAACTGTGTGGGACACGCCATTTATGTAACGGCCCCTTGAGGAACAGTTCCTGGATTGTGACAAGGTTGTACAGTGCATGAGGATGCTCTCGCACTCCCCTTAGGCACCCTCACGGGCCAAAAACAATGGAGGTGGTCAAAACGGGGCTTCTCTTTGCCAATGATTGCGCCCTGCTAGATCACAATGAACTTGATCCCCAGAACGCGTTAAATAGACAGCCACCTATAGTGGTAATCCACTTCACATATCTAGGTATTATAGTGTCAAATGATGCCTCACTTTCAAGGGAAGTTGAAAACCATCTGGTCAGGGCCAGTAGCACTTTTGGAGTCCTTCAGATAAGAGTTTAGCAGAACAAATCACTCCGCCTGCCTACAAAAATCAATGTCTACCAGGCAGTGGTTCTCTCAACCCTTCTATATATGGCTCTGAGATGTGGACATTATGCAGAAAACAACTAAGTCTTCTTGAGAATTTTCACCAAACATGCTAGTTCTCCGTCATGGACATATGGTGGCAGGACCGCACTACATACAGCATTGTCCTTGCTGATGCCGGTAAGGACAGTATAGAGGAACTTCTCATGGTCCAACAGTTATGCTGGGCAAGGCATGTATCCCGTATGGGAGACAAAGGTATGCCAAAAGAAGCCTTTTTTTTGGTGAGCTAAAAGGAGGTTGATATAACAGAGCCGCCCCACGAAAACGCTTCAAAGACCAGCTCAGTTGTCAGCTTTCCTTAGCTGACATAGAAGAGAGCACCTGGTTGCATGAGGCTTCAGAACAAGACAGCTGGAGGTCACTCACAAATGCCACGGGATACACATTTGAGACCAAAAGAAAATCCACTGCTGAGAACAATCGTAGACGGGGAAAGGAAAATCTAAATCGACCACCTGCGGCCAATGGTTACGCTTACCTTAGGTGTGGCTAAATATGTAGGTCACAGCTGGGGCTGTGCAGGGACGGAAAATACTTCATTCCTCACATCCCTCATTCTTTAGACTCGAAGACAAGCCTTACATAGATCTAATTAAAAGAATTGATCTACTATAGATTTAGACATATCACTCGATCTCATATTTTTCTATATTCATTTTGCAATGATGGGACTGTCAAGATCATACAATGCAGTTGCATAGATGGTGGTTGAGATTGTGATGTTACAATTATGCTTAATTTGCCCTTTAAACATTGTCTGATCACTCAAACATCATAATACATTGTCTCATCACTCAAACATCGAAATGCCAGAGATACTAGTTTAAAGTACAAACACAAACATAAATATAAAGATAAATTTAAAGCATTTATTTTAAAACTTGGAATCATTATAATGATGAATATACTTTTGACATAGTAAAGTAAAGTAAAGTTCCCCCTTTCAGACCTTGAGGTCTATAGGGCAGATGATGTAAAGGTCATCTGATTCTGTGGCCTACGGTTAACGAGGGTGTCATGTGGCCAGCACAACGACCAACCACCATTACTTTTCCCCAACTAATGTCAGGTACCCATTAGAGTTGGGGGACTCAGAGGCACCCAAGGATCCTGAAATAAAAATCCCAGTCTTTTTTAGGGATTCAAACCTGGGACCCCCGGTTGAGAAGCCGAGCGCTTTACCGCTCAGCCACCGCGCCTTTGACATACACATTTTATAAATAAACAATACAATTTAATTACAACTTAATTTAATTAAATACATTTACAACAGTCACTTAGGCCCGAAAGAGTTCATGCAATTTTTTTCCCTTTTGCTGGAACCATCTAAGCTATGGAAAATTCTAATGTCCTTTTAGTTTTAAATTAACTTGTATACAATTTTCAACTTTGACCTTGTTTCTCAATTACTTTATGTTCTTAAATACAGCAGTGAAAAACTAAACAAGTTTATTTTTAAACATATGACCTTGAGCTGTATATTTTATGACATTTATTACACTTAGAATTATTTATTAAACATGTTGATACATCATTTTTTAAATTTTTCAACTTATTTGAAACAATTAAATATATAATTAAATGCCAGTGAAAAATGCCAAAAACTTACAAAACGGATTTGTCTGCATTGGATATGGTCGAATATGTAGTTTACAGCCATGTAAATACTGCACTCTTTCTTAGACCTTGGACTTAAAAAACAAGCTTTTATCAATAAACATTACTAAGCAAACAGCTTAAATTATTTAAAAAAAGTTTTTATGTTTCATGGTAATAATCGTCCTGGTAATAATAATTATCTGGCAAGGCATTCATAAAAAGAGAAAGTTCTTAACCTATGTCTTTTTTATTAGTAACAGAATTTTAAAAGAGAGAGTTGATTATCATATCTTTTATGGGGATTACTAAGGATTAGTTTTATATCATCTGTTTCATGGATCGCAGCATCTGAAATGGAAACAAAAGTCAAATTTACACAACAAAATTCACAATTTTTGTTTGATTTACAACTTCTAGATATGGCATCAAGATAAAAACTGGCACAACGTTCATCAGCCACATTGCCGTCATTTTATACCCAAACTGATGTATTCTTCCTGTAAAAAAAAGAATTTGGTAACCAGAAATTATTTTGGTTGCTTTTGAAGTTGCATATTTTTTACCCCATTATCCTCCCCTTTCAAAGCATTATTTGAATTTGTAAGAGAAATTTATTTATGGATAATAAAGATTATTAATATTAGTAGCATTTTTTTATGTGGAAGATTTTTAGATAATAAATAAATTAGCAATAATATTCTTTATCCTTATCACATAGACATTTCAAACTTTGTCATTCTCATGTTAAATCTACACATGCAAATAAAAAAATGCAATGGCAAATTTAAATGCCACTTAATATCTTATAATTATAGACTGATATTTTGTATTGCTTCTTACAATTAAACATTAGTTTAGTAATTCCTGACAAATGTCTAGCAAAAGTAGATTTTTAAATCTTTCTAACGTTATTCAGTTAAGTTTTTATTTTTTTAAATTTTATTTTGTTATTTAATTGTATTTCTTTCTTGTTAAAAACACAATATTTTGTTGGTGCATGCAGAGCCAAACTGGCATCACAGACCAAGTTCTGGAGAACAAATTAAATTTGTTACAAACACAGAGACAGGCCCACTTGCAGGTTTTTATTATTTTTAAAAATCTGATTATACTTAATGATGTTTCATAATATTTAATTAATAAGAAATTGCATCTATGTTGTAATGGCCTTTGAATCAGTATCAACTTAAGAATTTTTTATTATGCCTATAAAAATGTAAATATATGTATCATTGGACTTCTACATATCACTTAATGGTTACATTATTTCTGAAGATCTTTGTATTTCTGGCATCTGCACAAAAATTAAAAATGCTATTGCTAAAAAACAACTCCCAAAACTTTCTTCGTTTAAAAATGTTTACTTGCTGTCAACAAGGGAAAGAATTCTTTTCATATATATATATATACTAGCCATATGTTACCCGCGGCCCGCGGGTCTTAATTTGCGTATCACTGTCATGTAGTCACTAAGATGTTTTGTAAACAAATGAAATGATAATGTTATAAGTAAAACGAATGCGGAATGCGTAAATGTAAAAATAGTATAATGTAGCTATAAAATTAGCTAATCGACATAAATTTAAATTCATTTTTGCAAATAAAAACATTTGCTTGTAGACCTACATATACTTGAATAATATTGGAAATGAAAAGACTTTATTTTTGTACCAGTTTATCTATACAAATATAACATATGTCCTGATGTAGACAGCTAAATTAAAGAATGCATTTTTTAATTATTATTATGTATAATATGCAAGTTAATAAGTAGATCTAGACTTTCTTCAGTAAAAGTATATTTAATCGTATATTTAAGAGAGTAAAATATTGAACTCTCAATGAGTTAAATCCAAAAATAACGCATTTATTAGTCAAAAGCCAACAATGTTTTTATTTTATTTAGAGGCGAAAGGTCGTGACCTCAATACGCGTTGCCTTGGTGAATACTGTGGGCGTGTTAGCCGTGTAAGCGACAAAAAAACAATACAATAGATCTATATTTTAAAAGCCAATCCAACGCGTAAATGTAATTGTTTATGTAACATTGTTAGTTTAATTTGGTATAGCTCTAGAATCTAAACAATTTGAATGCCACAGCAATCTAGTCAATAAATTAAAACTTTGAGCCTATTATAATAAAAGACTATTAACACTGTGAACTCGACCTAGATAAATAAGCATCATTTGATGTAGACACATTAGCCGTATTTCATACGTTATCAGGTCTAAATGCGCATAAGTAAATCTGAAAATAAAAAAGTAAATTGAAAATGAAGACTTTAAAGTAAACCGAATCAGTAGTTGTAGGCTTAAATGCTTTGAAAAATACAATGAAAAGTAAATTGTATTATGTAATTAGTTTATTACTTTAATAATATGCTTTTATAATGCGCGATATTATAATTATGACCTTTGACGTTCTTTTCATTTGTACCACTGCGCGCCACACATGTAGGCCTAATAGTGCCGCAGTTACGGAAAAGTATGTCAAGGCGCTCACAGCCATTTAGATCTACATTTAGAGCAAACGATTTTACATAAATAAAGTTTTGTCAACTTAAATTTGAAGGTTAATTTTTATTAACTAATGAAATGAATAGACACTAATATGTATGTTCATGTGTGAAAGTAAAAAAAAATTGTTTTCTAGAATAAGAGTTTAGATCTAGATCTAGTCATTTTCTTCTAATCATGAAGTCAAAGTTTTGTGACCTACATTTATGAGATAGAATAGTTTAATAGAGTTGGTCAACTTTATTTTTTTTTTTAGGGTCTTAAGTTTGTTTTAGGGCTACAATATATACACTACGGCCTAAGTTGGTACCCAAGGAACATTTCTGCCAAGTTTAATCAACATTGGTCAAGCGGTTTTGATTTCCATTCGGCTCATACATACATACATACATACATACATACGCCTTACTTTTCCTTTTATAAAGTAGATATATATATATATAATATTATGTTCACTTGGGAGTAGTTGTAGGGGAAAAACTATTTAATTATAATTTTAGAATTAACCTTTATAATAAAAAAAAAGAATTAGATTTGATTTATTTTTCAAAATCACTGTAACTACTGGGTACATTTAGTTATTTATTTCATAAGTGATATTTAGTTAGCTTTTGAACACAATTTTCACTCTATTTCCTTCAGAGAGCCTTGTGCTCTATCTACTCAATGCTTCTAATTGTACCATGATTTTCCTTCAAAACTTACAGTTTGCAGGCTTTTTTCAGTGTACAGCCCAAAGGTTTGGAACTGCCCCATTTAGCTCAAATAAACAATATGCTTCACTACATTCAAGAAGGACATTAAGAGCTTTCTGTTTGAAACCTTTTTAGATTAGTTTGACATTTTAACTTTGTGTTTATGTTATATTATCATAATGCATTGAGCATACATTATGTTTTTTAACAGCACATTATAAATTAAATTATTATTATCATTATAATATAAAACAAAATAGTGTTAATCTTTGGAATCTTTAAGAAAAAAAAAAGAGATCTTATTTTAGTATAATTTAAGCCTACTTTCTCATTAACATATTTGATTTGATGTTTTTTTTATTTTATGATTTTCCATTGTTTGCATAGTTTTGAATTATTATTTACATTTAGATTGATACAAATATGTACATATATTTTATTGACTAAGAAAGAGTGTTTGGATTGGGGCTACCCAATTTATTCTTGTGTCTACAAAAATTCACTGCCCCTCCTGTCGTTTGTCTGGAATATTAAAAAGATTAGCCTTAAGTATAAAGTAGTTTAAATACATAGTTTACATTGAAAGAAAATAGTTTTTGTTTTTTCTTACGTCCCTTCATTTGGTCTCAGTTACTTCTCTGTATCAACAAGGAAAAATTGTAATAT
This sequence comes from Biomphalaria straminea, assembly GCA_021533235.1. Lineage (NCBI taxonomy): Eukaryota > Metazoa > Mollusca > Gastropoda > Planorbidae > Biomphalaria > Biomphalaria straminea. The sequence continues at coordinate 5,301,529 of JADKLZ010019686.1, read as the reverse complement.
CTGAATAATATTTAATTTTGTTTTTCTAACACAGAGATATCCAAACTTTTTTGAGTTAAGAGAGCTGTATAACAAAAGGGCAACAGATGAAGCCAGGAAACAGTTGAAGATGCAGATGAAATCACCTCGTGGTCCACCTCCTGCTGGTAATCATTTTTTACACACTATATAATGAAAAAAAAAAAGAATTTACCTATGCTTCTGCCTCTTTAGGTTTAGCTATAAATCTTTGAAAAACATAAGTCATGTTCCAGAGGTCATCCAATAAAATGTACTCAGCCCCAAAAATCAATGTGAATCAACACCACCTTAACATGGTAGACTACTTCACAAATCTAAAATGCATAGTATGAAAAGACACATCACTTTGAGTTGATAACCATCTGGCCAGGCTAGGGCCAGTAGAGCTTTTGGACAAGCAATAGAGTGTGGCAGAATAAATTGCTCAGCCTGCCTACAAAAATCAGTGGTTCTCTCAACCCTTCGATAAGAATCTGTAACATAGGTTCTGTACAGAAACCATCTAAGACTTTTTGAAGGCATTAATCAGAGATATTGACTAAAGCATTAGAACATACTACAAACAGTGATTTTCTTTTGAATACTGGTATGGACAGTATAAAAAGATTTCTTATGGTCTGATAGTTACGCCAAATAGGGAGCATCTCCCATATGGAAACAAGCATATGCAAAAGGCAGTCTTTTTTATTGAGCTGAAAGGTGTTTGACCTAACAGAGGTGCACTGTGGAAATGCTTTAAAGACCACCTTAGACCCCAACTTGCTTTAATTGACATAGAAGAGAGCAGCTGACTGCAGGCACCTTTGGAATGAGACAGGTCATCATCATCATCAGTAAGGGCTTGAGAGGCTCAAATACTCTCTTGCAAAAACCCTGGACAGAAACCTTGCTGTCTTGCGTAGTGCAAAGAATTTTTTTTTCCCAGACCTGTCGAGATGGAGATCAGCAAGTCTAGGGCAGTCAAACAGAATATGAGGCTCGGTTACCTCTTCTTCCCCACAGCGGGAGCACCTTGAATCAAAATTTGGCCATAGCCCTGAGAAATATGAGCCAACAGGACAATGGCCTGTCCTGCACTATGCTATACTAGCTTGCTTAGACCTGGACAGCCTCCACCATGGGGAAGTGCGGTCAGGATGACTCATGTGCTCCCAGACTCCACAGGCTTTTTGGGACTTGTCCCAGCACTCCTCAAACCACTTTTCCATTTCTGTTTTTTGAATTACAGCCAGAGCATGATGAAAATACAGCCTGTTCAGTTTGTGGAATTTGCCCTCCCTGATAGGCAAAGGAGTCTGGAATAGTGTTGCCAGTCACGCGTATGTGACTCGTTATCCGCTGCATTATTACAGGGGTGCCATAGAGTTTCTTTATGTTTTATGAAACCATGATGACTACTGTTGATATTGGGGCCATGGTCCAGGGCTTTGCAAAGCTCTCAAAAGCCCCTTGCCAAGTTGAGATTCAAGACTTTTAAGGCTTCACAGACTGCCATGGTTCAGGCATCAAAACTGCAAACACTACCACGTGGTCCAAAGATTTTGACTGAGTAAGAGCCAAGAAAATCAATGTAGGCTCTATAGCCTGCTCTTCCAGAATCTATCGATGCTGACCCATCAGTGTATGCAAAAATAGCACTGGGCTTGAAGGTAGGATTACAAAGGCTGTGGAATGCATATTTAAGACTAAAAGAAAATTCATTGCCGTGAGCAGATGTAGATTGCAAAAAGAGAATCTAACTACCACTGGATTATAGTTATGCCTGTGCTGGATGTGGATGTAGCCATGTGAAATACTGCACTTCTCATTCATCTTCAGAAAACAAGCTTTTTTATTATTATATCACTTGCAGCCTGGATAGTGTCACTCAAGCAAATGTTTTGCCAACTATGCTGAGGAGAAAGATACCCCTATAATTGTTTTGATCACTGAGATGTTCTCAGCTTTTATATATTGTGATAATATTTGCATCACACATATCCTGTCCTGATCTGATTCCCAGCAGCTGCACAAGAGATTATATAGTTCTGGAAGCAGTAGTTTTTGGTTGGCTTTAACTACTTCCATTGGAATGCCATCAATCCCTGGAGATTTTTCTATTTTCCATGCTATTTATAGCTTTTTAAGATCAGGCTTCTAGGCATTCCAATGCTAGAAGATCTAGTATAAAGACCAGGGAAACAGTCTTCTGTATTTTATGTGGCACCATCCAGGCGCTGTTTCTCAAGGGGCCATTGCATGTCCCGCATGGTTAGGCTGGTATAGAAAATGAAAATAGCAGGGGTCTTAGTATATGTGGTTTCTTGCTGCGAGTCTGACCCACCCGCCAGACAGAACAGTGTACACTGTTCTCATTCAGGCCGATGAGAGAGAGCTCTTGTTCACTTTTGCTGGCCTAGAGTTCCTAGAGCCGAAGGCTCAACTCTACCTGACAGTTTCAAGAAGAAGAAGAAAATGTGGCATAGATATTGAGGTAGTGTTCTGTCCATCATTCTATGTGCTTGGTTTGATGTGTAATTTTTTCCTCAAAATTTCTTAGTAGGGGCCAGGTTTAGTCACTGTAGGACCCAGGGTCACTTTTATGCCATCAAACAGAGCTTTACTATTTCATAAGGTCAGATTTCATTGAATTCTGTTGCAGGTATCCCTCCAAAAGTAGTTTGCACACTGTTTATATTCATTCATTTTACCTCTTTATTAGCAATTTTGAAAGCATGTAGAGATTTTGGACCTTGGCTTGCAATGTGAGTGAGGTGTGCAGATCTCTTTTTCTCCCTGCAAGGTCCCATCTGTGTAAGATTCATCTCAAACCAGTCTAGATTAAGTGCTGAGCTGTAGATTGCATCTCTTAGTTTTTCACATTTTGGTAGAAATGTCTTCTTCATCACTTATTGAGATTAAACTATTCAGGAAATCCCAAAGAGTGCTGATTTCTCTTGGTCAACAACTATCTAATCTCGCATCACTTTTGAAAGAAGTAGATAGCTACATGCTATAGCTAGTAGCACTTTTGAACACCTTCAAGCAAGAGTATAACTACACTTAGCAGGGCACCTATCCTGTATGGGGGAGAATCATATGCTAAAAGCTTTTTTGTTGAGGTGCAAGGTAGATGGTGTAACAGAAATTCCTCCTCCCCAAAAACTAACTGGCATAAAAGAGAGTACCAGAAATCAGGCAGCTTTCAAAGAGATAGCTGGAGATCTCTCATAAAAGCCATAGGATACTTTTTTGAGATCAAAAGAAAATCTACATCTGGAGAAATTATATTGATCACCTGATGTCTGCAGATTTGGCAAGATATGTAGATCACAGCTTGGACTGCTTAGTCTTATAAAAGTCTCTTCATTATTTCATCTTTAAAAAACAAAGCATATACATTTTTGTCCATTCATCTAAGAACAAAATCTTGCTACAATATATTTAAAAAAATTACTTTATCATTGTAGGGCGTATTTGCTATCCTTCATTTTTATTAATAATACTAGACCTACATCTAATTAGTCAACTTAGATTAGATCATTGTAACAAAATAATAACAAGATTACAAGATTACAGAGGTGGCCCCCGTTGGAGTCAGATCCCTGTCAGATCCGCCTATTCGCAAGATGTTTCGGATGTTCCTTCTAAGTTGAAAATAATTAACTTCTCGCTGGATGACGGAGGATGGCGAGCAGGGTATAAACCTGCCTTATCTTGATGTTTGCGCACTAGACTTTAGTTCGGATTTATCGTTGGTCCCTGTCTCAATTCCTGTATGCTCCCATCCTTAAACTATCGCAATATTTCTGAAGGAACAGTAAAGGTTAAATCATATTTTCAAAAGCCTTGAGTGTTTTTTTTTATCTAACCATGACAGACAGACCAACCAACAGACAAATGCACAAAAATATGCTTCTTTCATTCTAATGGGGGCACTAAACAATTTTTTTTGAAAAAATCAGATTTTTTTTAAAATTTAAGAAATTAATTTAGAATCATTGCCGGGCTTTACGCGAGTACACGAAAGTCGCTGCTAAAAGTTCATTTTAAAAAATGTGCGTGATATCTACATGCCAAGAGCATTTCTTATAGTA
>JADKLZ010019686.1:5272854-5285788 GCA_021533235.1 Biomphalaria straminea | reverse complement strand
GGATGTTTACATCTGCCAGTCCTTTTCTCAGTACACAGGCCTGAGTCGTCTGTGTCGGTTGACCAGCCGTAAGGTTACAATGACCCCCTTACAGCTCAGTTATAACAATATATATATATATAAATCTTTCAAAGAATCCTTTGGCAACTATTTTATATTAAAGACTTTAGGAATCATTGATAATGTTTTAATGTAGCTTTAAATTTATTGTTTAAGTAACCATTGTTATCTATTTCATATTTAGCCAAATGAAGATTAATTTTTCTGACAATTAAAACTTCACTGTCACAGTGTCTTTTATAAAATATGAAAAAAAAATATTTTTAAGGTTTGTGTTAATTGACAATAGTTATGTAACTATTCATACTCAAAATTAGAGAAAAAGCAGTAAATTAATTTGGGAAGCATCCACCCAATGAAATGAGCAAAGTGTCAAGCGGACATCTCTACTTTTTTATTGAACATGTTGTTCACCATTAGATCTAACTTGAACTTTCAGACTCGTATGCAGCTGCTTAAGAAGACTCAAAAATTAGGTGTCCAAGCAAAACTATCTTAATTCACTGTAGTATCAAAAGCCTTCCATTGATTGATAAAGACATTGTACAATTCCAAATACTGTTTCATGTATTTTTCTTACATTTCTTGCATAATGTAAAATCAAAATAATTATTGTTATTTATAGCAGGCTAATGCCACATTAGTTGGAAAAAATATAATAATCACCTGTTTTATACAAATGAAATTGTGAAAATACAGATGACATTATTACAAAAGTAATATCGATTAGCACATTTGTTCCAACCAAGTGAGAAAGGTTCTTTAGCTTTTTTTAAAAGAACACCACTGCACATTTTGAACGATTCAGCTGGAGATCGTTAGAACCTGTCGCCTTTTGTGTTTGGCTAACCTCAACCTCTCCAAGTGTTTTAAAGTCATCAAGTTCTACTTAAGTGTTTTCTTAATTTAAATACCAAATCTTGTTTGACTAAATAGCAGACTCCAAGCTAAAATTATAAGACAAATATTCTTAAGGACAATAAAGATTATTATTAGTAGTAGTATTATCAAAATAGAGACCTTAGTAACAGGGACATTAAAAAGAATTCAGTTCTTTAAGTACACAAGAGAAGAAATAAGTTAATTATTTGGTAACTGTGAACAGATGCTCATTTGATCAGAAGTCAGAATGTGTGAAAGAGAGGTTTGACTTTTGATTGTAGTATTACTATGTGTTAGTACTGAGTCCTGCAAGCTAGAATGATGTACTTAAAGTTATTATTTTTAGTCCTGAGGAGTAGGACAAAATAATAGGTTAACAAGTGAAATGAATCATACTGTCAGATATTGCATTCATATTAATAATAATAATAAAAATAATTATAATAATATATTATTATCTTGAGAAAATTTGGCTTACAGTTTTGTGATTGGTATCTTATATATTCTCTTGATGGTAAAATGGCAAAATCTTGGCCTTACAGTTTTATCACTGGCAGAGCATGGAGCTTGTGTGTGTGTGGTTCTTACAAAAATTTTGTACAAAATTATTTCTTACGTTAAATATCTATCAGATGTGCTGAAATGTTCTTCTGATGAATTGGACCTTTGTATACTCATTGCATAATTTTGTTTGCATCCTTCAAGAGAAAGCCCTCGTTTCCAACCATGAACTTTAAGGCTCCCACACTTTTTTTCATCTCTTAATAAAAGGCCATTTAAGTAAAGAATTCAAGTTACCCTTTCAGACCATGTGATCTATATGGCAGCTGATGTAAAGGTCATCTGTTTCTAATGAGGGTGTCAGCACAACGACCAGCCACCTTTACTTTTCTCCAACTAATGCTTTAATTTAGTTAAGTTTTGGCTTTTTGGTACATAGGCACAATTCAGGCCATGTCAGGCCCTCCCCCCAGCTAATGTCAGATATTCATTAGAGCCCAAAGATCAGAAATTTTTAAACCCCAGTCTTCACTAGGATTTGAACACAGGTCCCCCAAGTTTGGAAGCCAAGCTCTCAGCCATCACGCCTCTGAAAGAACATTAAAGCATGTTTTAAATAAATAACAACCTACTTTGAATTCAGTGTATATTTATCTTTTTTTTATAATATGCAGGCTCGACCAGTAGGTGTACAACCAGTAGGAGGAGTTAATACAGTCACATCTAGTAAAAAGGTTGTTGATGTGGTTAGTCGATTCTAAAGTTAATAGATTGCTAATGATTAATGTTATTTGTCATATCTATCAACACTCTCAAATCCCTATTTATCCATTCACGGGTACTCCCCAATAGTTTTTTTGTAATTATACTCATGTGTCAAATTTTTTTATTTTTATTGTTTTTGCTTTATATTTTAGTGATGAATGTAATTAACAAATATAAACTTATAGGCATATTAAATTGTTTGCTTGTTCATATTTTGTCTTAATACATGCAATTAAGGTATTTTATTTCTAGGGAGATTTTGAAGAGGAGAGTGATTGGGACAGTACCACAGTACAGAATGACCCATTACCATTGCCTCAGAAGTACGTATTGCGGTTGTTTTTTTATAACCTGTTGTGGCTTGTTATTGTAGTAATACATTAGTAGTTGTAATGAGGTCTGGGGAGTTTAACATATGTGTGTACTTGTCAATAATACAAGAAATAGCATACAAGTACACAGCTGACAAACATGGAGAAAGAAATGACATGAATGTAAATTTAAAAAAAATATTTATTAAATTACATAAATGAAAAAAAAAAAGAGGGGTGGCCCAGTGTATCTTTACATGTAACTTTTGACAATGTAATTATTAGAAAATTAGGACAAGAGAAATTTTCATTACTAATTGTAGGAGTATAAATGAATTTCACTATTGTCTTTGATACCTTGTCTCTGGTGGTCTTGAGACATGAGAGCCATCTGGTATAGGGGTGATGGTGGTAGCAGGTATTTAGGGGCTCTTAACTATAGGTTGAAGCAGGTTGACTCTCAAAAAGAGACTTGTTATCTGCAATTATATTCTATATGGCTCTTTTTTTGTCTTGGAGGCAATAGATGCACCCAGATGAGTCACTGGTTTTCGTTTTGTCTTGAGAAGGCAGAATCTGGTGTGGCTAATCAAGCCAATTCTAGAGCTGCAGACTTTGCCACAATTTGTGCATGTGTATGCATCTGATTCAGGGCTAGCTTTCTTTTTTTTTTCCTCTTGATTAAGGCTACTTCATTTCTTTTGCACTCAGCGAGGATCATCCCAGCATGCACAGTCTGTCTCCATGCACTCCAGTCTTTGGCTATTTCTTCACACATACTTTCATTGATGTCTGTGGCTCTCGTGTCTTGTTTGCAGGCATCTCTATAGGTTTGTCTTGGGTGGCCCTTTGGGTCTGACTTCCTCCACAAGCTCAGCATACAGGATATCTCTCAGGAGATTTTCATTGTGTCAGGAGAGCATAGATGCTGTTCATATTGGTCAATCTAAAAAACTCCTGATTGGAGACATGGTCCCTCCAAGAGATGCCCATTATGTGTCTCAGGCAGCAGAAATGGAAACTATTCAATCTGTGCTCTTGATACATGTATGTTGACCAGCTTTCACTGCCATAAAGAAGAGTGCTCACAACACAGGCATTGTAGACTAGGATTTTGGTTGCTGTTATCAATTTGGCATTTTCCCAGACGCGCTTGGAGAGTTTTGACAATGCTGTAGTAGCTTTTCCTATTATTTTTGTCAGCTCGATGTCTAAATCTAGGTTACTGGCAATTGTTGATCCCAAGTAGGTAAATTCCTGCACCACCATAAGGGGTTCCCAATATATATCAGAGGTATTTCTGCGACGTCTTGTGCCAGGATTTCGGTCTTGGAGAAACTTATTGTAAGGCTAAACTATTGACAAGCAGGTGTCAAGGCATTCACTAGACCTCCTTGTGAATGAGATATGAGTGCAGCATCATTGGCGAACAGCAGCCCCCTAATCAAGATACAGCGTCTCTTTGCTTTGGCTTTAAGGCCTGCCCAGGTTAAAGCCTTCCATCAGATCTATTGTGGATATATATTCCATCTTTCATGGATTTAAAAGCGCTGGTTAGTACGACTGAGAAGAAGATGCTGAATAGTGTTGTAGCCAGTACACATTCTTGTTTTACACCGTTCTTGATGGAGGGATTATACCAGAATGCAAAAAAAAAAAAAAAATAAAAAAAATAAAAAAGGAAGAAAAATTAAACTATCATATAGTCATTGCTTTCATGTGACATCCATTGGAACACAATGCATCCAGGGCATAGAATAATTCTAACATAATCATCGTAATAAATAAGCAATTAAAAGATTCACATTGCTAATAAGGGAAATACTGACAAATATCAAATGGATTTAAATTACTAATAGTGGAAAAAATAGTAATACTAATAGAATTTAATGGCTGACATGGGAGGCAATAGTGCCAATTGCTTTTATGTCATTCAAGAATTGCATATATTAAAACTGTTCGTAACATAATTCTATTTTAAAATCTGTTGTTACATAAGTTAATAAAATTTAATTTTGTTTTCACTATGCAGAAGGATTCCAGTCAATAGGGCAAGTACTGATGGTATGTCAACCAATACATATGCATCCAGTGCCTGGGGTTCAACAGGAAATGCTGCCAGTACAGCCAAGGAAAAGGAAAGGCGATCAACATCTCGAAGTTCCCACTTCAGCATTACATCTGTCAGTTCTGATGAGGACATGAACGTAGACAACATCTGATACAAAATTGTTCATTGCTAAATCATCACATATACTATTTAGAATATGAAAAAGAGTGTTAGTACTTGTTTTCAATCAAGTCCATTTTATTGTTAAAACTGTATTATTATTTTTTGTTTGAAGTTGATTGAAACAGTATAATGAAGGATATGTTTAATCCTTTTTTCAAATTTTGAGTATATGCATAATCCCTTGTTAAAGTTGTGCATTCTTTTTGAAGTATCTAATATTCTGGCTATTAAGTTATGGGACATAATTCATGAGCTGTGTAGATAAGTTCTAATTTTCCTTATATCTTCTATTCATTAACAAACACAGTTTAAATATTTGTTTATTAACAAATCTACAAAAGTAGGTAAAAATTTTTCTTATTATTTTATTATGTGTTTATTTTGTAATTCTTATATTATTATCTTATGTATTTATTTTGTAATTCTTATATATATATTGTAGGGAAAAGCTGATATTGATCTTCAAAACAGCATAAAAGGGCTTATTAACAAAGAAACATTTATGTTAATCCACAACTTTGTGTGAATTTATGTGTATCGTAATGTCTTAGTACAACTGAACTTTTTAATAGGGATTCCCCTTTTTTTAAGGTCTTTTAAAACTTTTGAAATAGAAAAATAAATTGTAACCCTAACCCATATATCATATACAATATACATAATATTGTTAAATATTATTTGAAACAAAAACCTATGATAAAAAAAAAACAATCTAAAACAAGTGAGTTAAAAAATAAATATTAATTCATTAAAAAAATTGTGTTTAGACGTCTAATGCTGCATTGCTCTCTTCCCTGTATGAGAGAAATTAAATTGTGATATACTGATACTCAGAAAGTCCAATGTTACAAATTAAACAGTATCTGTGATATCCACAATAAACATCACCTGATCAAGAAATGTGCTACTTTCAAATTCCAGCTATAATGGGACATTCATATATAAATACAATTTTATAGAGATAAAAAAAAACAATTTCTCATATTCCTTTGATTTTGCTACTTTATTATATGTGATACTTTAAAATGACATTAACCCCCTACATTTGTTTATGTTCTAAACATTTTTACATTCATATGATTTTTTATTGGTTAAAAAAATGCAAAATATTATTGATATGATGCCTTTTCTCTTTGGAATTTAATGATTTTTACCACCAAAAATGCACTAAAATTATGCTTTAAATTATTAGAGACATTTTTAGACAACAGAGTGACATAAACTGATATTTTTTATATGGATTAGAGCAATGGCTTTGGAAGATATTAAATGCTACATCTCCCACCATAATATTGAATACAAGTTTTTAGACTTGATCAGATCATTCTATAACAATGACAGCTTATAATGGACTTAGATATTTCATATATGGATTAGAGCAATGGCTTTGGAAGATATTAAATGCTACATCTCCCACCATAATATTTCTAAATAAATACAAGTTTTTAGACTTGATCAGATCATTCTATAACAATGACAGCTTATAATGGACTTAGATATTTGGCAAACATAAAGTTTTTTGTTTTAATTTGTTGTCTAGCTATGTGAGAAAACAATTTTTTTTTCATTAAATGAGATTGCATGAATACTTTATATTTGATCCGTCCAACAGGAACATGCCTGATATTTGTTACCTTGTTTTATAAACAACTTGACAGAAGTCAGTGAGAATCTCACAAATTGTATTTCAAGTTGTGATGAACCTTTCAGTCATGTTTTCTAAACAATGTAAAAGGCCAAACATTTATTTAGAAATACTTTGTGATCACTTTAATACTCATACAAAACAGCATAGAAATTGGATTTGATAATTATAACTTTTTAGCGGAAATTATACAGTTGAGATAATGTGGTAATCAATCCCAAGGTGTGTGTATTGCTTCCAATGTACTTACATACATATTTATTATTTTTCAATAATTGTTTATTTCTGATAAGTATCATACTTTGTAATCCAATGGTAAAGCTTTCTTCAATATTATTATTAATATAAACTATATTTATATATTCTTTGAATTTTAATAAAAAACAAACAACTACTTAACTTACAAATAACTTACAAATTATAGACAAATGAATTATTATCCTTTGAAATTCAATTTTATTTATTAATTTTTAAAAAACAAGGTATCATCATACTTCATTGAAACATGTCAAAATAATTCATGATGTGAACAAAGATGTTATAAATGAGTTGTTTTAATCTTTGATTACATTTGAAGAAGTCATTTGCTAAAGACTAAGACTGCGACTGCTTGATTGAGAGAGAAAGAAAGTTTTCTCTGTATGTTAGATTAATAAATAGTATTTCTATCTCATAATTATTTTTCTGAATATTTCCAAGGATTAATATTTGAAACTTCTCTACCAGTTCTGTATCCTCTTGATATTGTGTTGCAGTCAATGTAGATACACACAACTGTTTGAAGTGAGTCTAAAAAATCCCTATACTTAACAAATGTATGTCATTTTTGTCATTCTGATCTGCATAATATTGTAGTACTGAGTTACCAGTACAGTCTATGTTTGACTATCTCAATATTTTTTGGTCATTATCTTGTTTCAGAAATATGACTTTAAATTTGACGTTTAGATTGTTTCAATATTCATATTTGTACAATTTTTGTGACCTGCATAATGTTTTCAATGTGATGCTTTACTTTGAACTTACTCCCAGTAGACAGATGTAGTGTACACCCAAGAAATATTAGAAATCTAAATATTGTGATTTAATAGTATATAGGGGGTAATAATTACTTTGCAGTTATTGTACTTGCATGATGCGTGGCGTAGGATGTAATCATCTTCTTTTTCAAAGTAACGTCTGTATCATATAAGATAAATTATAGTTAGGAAGATTGTTTAAAATACAAATATCTAATTTTTTGTTTTCCAGTTCTTAGAAATGCAAAATTAGCTTAACATATTAGGATGTATTCAAATGGAAATATTGATTTACTCATGACATAATCATTTACTCATTCTAGGAGTGGGAAATCATCTTCAGTTGTTTTGTTTTCTTTTAGTCTTTTTTTTAAACTTACATTTGTGTCTACTACACATCTGAAGTGTCTACTCTATATGTGAAGTGTTTACTCTATATGTAAAGTGTCTACTCTATATGTGAAGTGTCCACTATATATGTAAAGTGTCTACTCTATATGTGAAGTGTCCACTATATATGTGAAGTGTCTACTCTATATGTGAAGTGTCTATTCTATATGTAAATTTTCTACTACATATTTAAAGTGTCTACTACATCTAACTAAAGTGCCTACTTCATATGTAAATTATCTACTCTATTTTTACAATGTGTACTACTTACTCAAATGTCTACTCTATATTTGTAGTGTCTACCGGTACTCTTTATTTGAAGTGTCTGCTACATATGTGAAGTCTATATTTTCAAGACACAGCGTCACTTCTTTCACTAAAACATTTTTTTTTATGAACAGTTTAAACGTTAAAATATTTATCAAGTAATATGCATATTAAACTTTTCAACACAAACTTTTTTTTGTGATAACTTTTGTAAGATCAACAAAATAAACACTGAAATCTATTTCAATATTACAAAGAGAGTTTTGATTTTTCCCATGCAATTTAAAACTTCAATATTTTCAGCAAGAGTATCAAAAGTAATGAGCTACAAACTATCAACAATTATAATCAAACCTTTCAAAATAGATGTGAACAACAATTGTTTTGTTATGAGGCCTAATGGCCTAATGTACATTACCGAATCACATATCATCATCCTTGTTAATCACTCTTTACGTGTACGAGGCGCGAGAGGCTTCTTTCACAAGATGACACAATTACGGCTGAGAAATAATTCCGCGCGTGGGATTGACGTTTTCATATTGAATGACACCCCAAATTGACTATTTTCGTCTATATATTTTTAGGACTTTTCATATTTTTGTAATTTCGCGAGATTTCCAGGAGCTCCTGGTAATTAGACAGGAGGGCGCGGAAATCTGTGTTAAATTATAATATCGTTTAATTGAATAATTTATACACCTAGAATTAGCGCGGGTCCTGTGAAAGTGCGGATCCTATGATAGTGCTATATATATATATATATATATTAGACTTACACATATGACACATGGTCATAGCCGGGAGGGGGGAGGTCAGGGTTGAGTTTCAAACCATCACTTGCTCTAGACCTCATGGTCTGAAAGGGAAACTTTACTCATTGCCGCCAGGGGAGGGGTGTTGGCCCAGCGGATTTCGAGGTTAAAACATCCCTCTTCATGAAAACAAAAACAAAATGATAAAGTAAACGAGTCACCAGATTACATGAGCGTAGCCAAAATGGGTAGCAGAAGAGTAGCCGGATAATGCCTCAGAATATGCATTTTTTAAGCTCTAATTACCGTAAATAATGTTTGTATCCGGGGCGGGGTGTCTACTGTCTTTCCACTAACTAAAGCAACAGCTTTTTCTAGGGTACAAACAAACAAAAAAAAAAAACGGGCAGAAATAATGAAAGGTCAGTATGCATGAAGATTAAATACGTACACAGACACACACTTACATAAATATATATGTGCGAAGGAAAGCCCCCCCCCCAAAAAAAAAATGCTGTCTACGCCCATGATATGACATTTGTGGGCCGGTTTACACGGTAATACCCGGGCCGATTTTGATACCCAGTCCACCCCTGTAGATATCTCGAGCTGGTTCATCAATAATTTGTAACAGTAAAGCTTTCTTCATTGGCTCTGGCTTCTAATTCTTTCTAGTGGTATAGTTGAACATTTCCAAACTTTGTCTCCTTTGTTCTCATGCGACATAGGCCCTATTACTGTCTGGTGACAACGGTCTTGGAATATCGTATAATTATTAGAGTAGATTTTTGTTTTCCTTAAATACTAGATAAATACTTATAACAAGGCTACTTGATATGATGTTGGGTTCATGGAATATTTATATAGTGTGTTTAAGCAATATTCATTTTATTGAGGGTTTCTTTTTGGTGGGGGTAGTAGGCTAAATAACTTTAAAAATATTATTATGGATATGGCCTAAGCGTCTTTAAGACAAAGGGTTTGATTTACCTTTAGGCAACATAAGCTATTGGTTAGCGTCCCAACTTTCTTAGGACTACCCCAAAGTTTTTAGTGATATTTCAAAATCATTTAAACAAAAAGAGCTAAGGAAAAATGACTAGATGTTGATTATATAATGGGAGCTTATAGTGTGGGATCAAATTTATTAGGGGCCTTATTTCTCAAGTAGCTTAGGGCCTCATCAAGTCTAGATCCGGTTCTGTTTAAGAATTATGGTTGACAGAAGCTGTAGCTAGTACAATAATACTAATATGTCCCTTACATATTATCCGTGTCCCTTGATGAAGGTGCCACTCTGTTCGTGCTCGCAAATCTAGGAATTGGCAGTCTTGTTGGTGAGTTAAATCTACAGGTTCTGACTGACTCGCTGGGGACGTAGAAAACGGCGTAAAGTTTGGGCAAGTAAAGCATGACCAGGGCTACTGTATGATTGAGCAAAAGGGCCACAGATAGGATCAAAATTCGTATGTATTCCCTGCCTGCTGTAAAGTAGGTCGGGACGAAGGCCAACCAGATGACAAGGGTGGTGGATACGCACATAGAGATGAACCTAGACTCGTTGAAGTTGTCCGGCAGCTTGCGGGTTTTGAAAGCAAATATAGCACACAGAATGACCAGAATAATGTTGTAGGTCAGAAAAGAGGTCAATCCTAGAAAGGTCATGTTGCAAGCTAGTTCTACAAACGGCTCCGTCCTGACCAGCTGACTTCGTTGTGCACTAGGGCTGCTTATAGAAAAGACAGCGACACAGAGACATATCTATAAGAATAAAAAAAAATATTTCATAAAAAAAATGTTTTTGAAAAAAAAAATAAACATTACAACGAGAGAATGTGTTTTCACACAAAATCTTTTGAATGGAGGGCATCTTAAAGGACGACTCCGATGGTTTTTCAAATTTGAGTTATTGACATATTTAAATTCTGCGTAAAAAGTTGTAATAGTAAGCATTTTACCTTTTTTTATTTAGATGATTAGAAACATTTATGTTGAATAAATTAGACAGTGAATTCTTGACATCTAAAAAACGGGGTTCTATAACATTTGGTTTTTAGGTTAGGCATACGTCACTTCCCTCAACAATACTGAAAGAGAAACTAAATTTAACCAACCGTATCGCTTCTTTCTTACAGTAGCTGTCAGGCTCTTAGGCTTAGTGACGGAATAATAATAGGCTTGTCTTCGAGTCCGAAGATTAATGAGGAATACAGTGTTTCCCGTGGCTGTGCAGTCCCAGCTGTGACCTACATATTTTGCCACATCCAGGGCAAGCAAAACCATTGTCCGCAGGTGGTCGGTTTAGATTTTCTTTTCGTCGTCTGCGTTTGTCCTCGGCGGCAGATTTTCTTTTGGTCTCAAATGTGTATCCCGCGGCCTTTGTGAGTGACCTCCAGCTGTCTCGTTCCGACGCCGCATGCAGCCAGGTGCTCTCCTCTATGTCAGCCAAGGAAAGTTGACGCCTAAGCTGGTCTTTGAAGCGTTTCCGTGGGGCGCCTCTGTTACGTCGGCCACCTTTTAGCTCACCAAAAAAGACTGCCTTTGGCATACGTTCGTCTCCCATACGGGATACGTGCCCTGCCCAGCGTAGCTGTCGGATCATAAGAAGTCCCTCTATACTGTCTATACCGGCGTTCGCAAGGACATCGCTGTTTGTAGTGCGGTCTTGCCATCGTATGTCCATGATGGAGCGCAAGCACCTTTGGTGAAAGCGCTCAAGGAGTCTTAGCTGTTTTCTATATAGTGTCCATGTCTCATATAGTGACGGAATAGACCAGAGCTATATATATATATATATATATATATATATATATATATATATATCTTCTATTTCGAAAACGGCTCTAACGATTTTCTTTAAAATTTCAACGTATCTAAATGTTAGTGAGAAAAAAATTCTCAACTCATTGGCCACATCGGGAAAACTCGAGTTTGACCGTTATATCGGTTTGAAAAATGTCTCATTATCGAAAAATTTATTTTGGTTTGAAGGTTTTATGAATGACATGGAGAATTTATGAATGAAAGTTTTCCATGACGTAAACGGGAAAAACGCTGCTTACGTCACTAGGCTTACCTTACTACAATGCAAACAAGAACGAGTTTTAAAGTATCAATGGACCTAATTAAACATTTGCGCACCATCTTATTGAAGATTGATTTATTATAGAACTATGTAAGGAAAGTAATGAAATTAAATGTACCGATGTATGATTAGTGTCACATATGCCATTCTGGGTTTGTCTATGTTATTTT
Source organism: Biomphalaria straminea (assembly GCA_021533235.1). Taxonomy (NCBI): domain Eukaryota; kingdom Metazoa; phylum Mollusca; class Gastropoda; family Planorbidae; genus Biomphalaria; species Biomphalaria straminea. Next base: position 5,273,705 of record JADKLZ010019686.1, on the reverse strand, counting down.
TATTTACTAGGGAAACTTGGAAAAACCTAGAATCTGGGTTCTTCTCCAAACTGGAAATACCAGAGAGTTATTCTTTGTCTTTCTAGAATTTGAAATCTATTGGTTGATTTAAAAATAATTAGACATTTTTCTAAAAAAACTAGCGCCAGAAGATTGGCGGGGCTAGAAAGAACGCCAGTCGATAAAATAATTTCTTATGAGCAAGTCATGTTTTATTAGAGCTCTATTTATAAGCCTTTGTGATTTTATTTCATATTGTTTGATCTGCATTGTACATAAGTTGTACTTAAGTTAAATTTGAATTAAAGTTCCAAGTTGTTTTATTTTTACGGAGAAGTTATTTACTTGATTCCTAGATCGTAATAATTCAATATTGTATGAGTTCAAGACATAGTCCCCGGCAACACAAGATCATTCTTCTACTCAGGCAGCAGCTTCCTATAGCACTTCAAGTTAAAGTTGATAACAATCATTCAACAATCAATCTGAAGTAGAGGAAAAGAACATTGTGACAATTAGTTATTGCGTTTTAAGTGCTTAATAAATTGTTTACACTTTAATTGCGTAGAGCGGTGTAGATTCCTCATTAATCTTCGGATTTGATGTCAAGCCTTATTATAATTATTATTTTGCTGGTAAAATTATGACCATGTGTTCATGCTTCATTGTCTAATGTCCCGTACCAAAACAAAGGAAATGGTGATTACACAGTTGCTCTACGCCTTACTTTCTCACACTGAACAAGATATCTAGCTAGCGGTCAACGAGTTTGCGTACGCTGCAGCCACTTTTGATTTAACTATAAACCTCAGTAAAAAACTTGGGGTTAGGGCGTGGTGACGAAAGGCCTA